>CAWUFW010003154.1:1650000-1914811 GCA_963921515.1 Calotriton arnoldi | reverse complement strand
CGATTCCGATCTCGGTCGGAGCGCACCCAATACTATTCGGTCGGGAAAAAAGCCATGCGAAAGCCAGTTTCCCGACCGATCCGTACAGTACACCGAACGAGCAAGTACGATGCGCACAACAGCAAAAATCCCGGCCGAGCCGTACTCACCCAAACCAGGTCCTGTTCTCCGACCGAGGCGAATCCGGAAACGCCGAATCCGAGTCGCACGGAAGGAAAATGCAGCCCCGTCCGGCCGGACAAGTACGATGCGCTTTCCGTACGCGCCGAACCCGTCGCTACGCACGGCACGTCAAAGCATCCGGGAGAGGCGCACATAAGCTCCGAATCGCGCCACAACACGATCCACGGCTACGAGACGAACACAGCACCGACGAGGACGGCGCGGAGCGGCGAGGACGAAGCCAAGCGGCGGGGACGACGCGAAGCACGAGAAGGACGAGCGACCACGAACCAACCATGAATCCCTTCGTCCCGATCATACCAATATTCTACATCTACTACCGGAACAGGCACGGACGCGTACGGCGCAGAAGGTAAGTCAGACACCAACCACAAAACACATACAACACGTACACGACACATCACACACATACACTGGGAATCTGAATATACTTACACCAGCAACAGCAGCACCATAGGGGCGGGATGCCCATCACCAATGCCACATATGCACACAGGGGCCTGAATGCGCGCCACCACCCCAGCCCAGGGGGCTGGATGACCAACCACCCTCAACCAGGGGGGCAGGATGCCTACCACTACTACCACCCTCACCCAGGGGGCAGGATGCCCACCACTACTACCACCCTTAGCCAGGGGGGCTGGATGCCTACCACCACCCTTAGCCAGGGGGGCTGGATGCCCACCACTACTACCACCCTCACCCAGGGGGGCAGGATGCCTACCACTACTACCACCCTCAGCCAGGGGGGCAGGATGCCCACCACTCACTAGCCACCCTCTACACCCAGGGGGGCAGGATGCCTACCACTACTACCACCCTCAGCCAGGGGGGCAGGATGCCCACCACTACTACCACCCTTAGCCAGGGGGGCAGGATGCCCACCACTACTACCACCCTTAGCCAGGGGGGCAGGATGCCTACCACTACTACCACCCTCACCCAGGGGGGGCAGGATGCCTACCACTACTACCACCCTCACCCAGGGGGGCAGGATGCCCACCACTACTACCACCCTTAGCCAGGGGGGCAGGATGCCCACCACTACTACCACCCTTAGCCAGGGGGCAGGATGCCCACCACTACTACCACCCTTAGCCAGGGGGCAGGATGCCTACCACTACTACCACCCTCAGCCAGGGGGGCAGGATGCCCACCACTACTACCACCCTTAGCCAGGGGGGCAGGATGCCCACCACTACTACCACCCTTAGCCAGGGGGGGCTGGATGCCCACCACTACTACCACCCTTAGCCAGGGGGGCTGGATGCCTACCACTACTACCACCCTCACCCAGGGGGGCAGGATGCCTACCACTACTACCACCCTTAGCCAGGGGGGCAGGATGCCTACCACTACTACCACCCTCAGCCAGGGGGGCAGGATGCCTACCACTACTACCACCCTTAGCCAGGGGGGCAGGATGCCTACCACTACTACCACCCTCACCCAGGGGGGCAGGATGCCCCACCACTACTACCACCCTTAGCCAGGGGGGCAGGATGCCTACCACTACTACCACCCTCACCCAGGGGGGCAGGATGCCTACCACTACTACCACCCTTAGCCAGGGGGCTGGATGCCTACCACTACTACCACCCTCAGCCAGGGGGGCAGGATGCCTACCACTACTACCACCCTCAACCAGGGGGGCAGGATGCCTACCACTACTACCACCCTTAGCCAGGGGGGCAGGATGCCCACCACTACTACCACTTAGCCCTTAGCCAGGGGGGTGCCAGATGCCCACCACTACCACCCTTAGCCAGGGGGCAGGATGCCCACCACTACTACCACCCTTAGCCAGGGGGGCTGGATGCCTACCACCACCCTTAGCCAGGGGGGCTGGATGCCTACCACTACTACCACCCCCACTCATAGGATGGACAATGCATGACACAACAAGCACACCACAACCTAGGGAATGCAAGATTAAGACATCCCCCCCACCACCATGACAAGCGTGTGAGCAGGCTGTGTCAAATGCCTACAACACCGAACATGACATTGAACATACAATGTGACCCCCTAGCACATGTGCCACACATATATGTGTGTGGCACCCACAATGCTAAGCAGCCCATGACCATTGTCGCAATGGGGCCTAAACCCCCATCATCACAGTGACCAAAAGGCAAGTGTGGGGTCCATAGCTGAAGCACATTTTGACCATTGTGGCAATGGGGCCTAAACCCCCATCATCACAGTGACCAAAAGGTAAGTGTGGGGTCCATAGCTGAAGCACAGTTTGACCATTGTGGCAATGGGGTCTAAACCCCCATCATCACAGTGACCAAAAGGCAAGTGTGGGGTCCATAGCTGAAGCACATTTTGAACATTGTGGCAATGGGGTCTACACCCTCATCATCACAGTGACCAAAAGGTAATTGTTGACAAAGAAAGAGCTGCAACTGCCAAACTGCATGGATCATTCCTGGTCACAGAACCAAAAACTCATCTGTGGCAAAGTAGTGTATGTGTCCCATTGCAACATAAATTGGGGGAGCCAAATACTGCAGTGCAAATGAAACATTCCTTTGGCCATGTGCAGACAAACAACACCCATGGTGGCTGAGACCGTCAACAGTCATCAATGACACAATGACAGAAGTGACCATCAGAATGCAGAACCACATATTTGCACCAATGGGCACACAAATGCAGATACCCTGTGGAGACAGCAGATGTGAGGTGAACAGATACCATACCATGGCAGCAATGGGACACACAAACCATGATCACTGTGCTGACCGATGACCTAGGAGTCCCAGGGACAGCAGGGGAAACACACCAAACAACATACAGCCAATGGCACACCCAAGATATGCCAATGCAGTGGTGCAGATGCACAAACACAAACAGGCAGACCAACACTGTCATCATACACAGCAGGTGAGGGGTGGGGGTGCCAGTGTCCCCAGGCAACAACACAACACATGAGGAGAGCTGAATACCAATCATACAGATGTGCATACACTGCCACACTAAGGTAACTCATGGATCCAAATCCCCTATGTGGGCAAGCAGGCATTGACAGGTGAGAGGGAGCACAAAACACACATGTCACACAGGCACGTAGGAACAACAACTGACACAGCAAGTCACAGACACACCACAGCACCACCCCCAGGGCCCCCACAATGTGGTGACCCTGGGCTGAAGAAAAATACCACTGTGATGACAAAGCTAAATGTCGTTCACACTGTGAACCACAGTCAGGTGTCCTGAGCAACTAACTACCATCACACCTACACAAGCACAAATCAATCAGCATGGCCAGTAAGCCAAGGCCAACATGGAGGCAGGGGACTAGCCGGGCAACAACTCTCATCTGCACACACTCAACACCACACCCCTCGACCTCCAACAATGTGCAGCAGTGAAGTACACATGCACTGGTGACATTGCACATGCACCCATTACTATTCCAGGGTGGTGGGTGGGAACCAAGGTGTAGAAACACATCACACATGGACACTCAACAAGACTCCTGAATGTCTGACACACTGCACACTACGCTGTACATGGACATGACGGCAATACCACACCGACCAATGGGATCCCAGCCACAGTCACACACCAATGAAGAAACCAAGGTCACCCACAAAGAACACACATAGACAACAACCAACATTGCAGCCCGGACCCTAAGGAGTGCCAGCAGTCACACACACAACGTGTCACAATCACTGAAAGATAACACAAACTGGAAATCACATGACAGGGGCAAACAACAAGTGCCAAAGGGAAACCTGACTGTGACCCATCTGCGTCAGCACACAAACTCTGCCCTGACAGCAAACACACCTATGGGTGACACCCTGATGACCAGTAATGTGCCATGCACCCACATCACAGAGAACACAGGGAGAAGACTTTGGGGGAACATAGCTCAAGTCAGCAAGCATCACAAACAGGTACAACACTAGGGATCACAGCATGCGCAGATGAATGGAAGTGAACACACAGACATGCACATACAACACACACCTTGGGCGCAGGCAATGTCACACGTGTACACACTGCCATGAGGGGACTCCACTCCTGTGTGAGGAAAGCTGTGCCATATGTTGCCTCAGTAGGGCCCCATCATGTCAGCTGAGCACTTGGTCACACAATCAACAATTAGCACCAAATGAGGGCTCCCATCACAGCAGCCTGGTCATGGATGTGCCAACGGAATCATCAGCACAGATCCAACACACTTGTATAGCAATGTTGCACTGACTACACGGATGAGTCCCTCCCCATTGATGCCCAAACCTGCATGTCCACTGGAGATGGCAACACGGTCAGGGAAGTAGACAAATGCAACGATGGCAGGCACAACAGATGTGCAGGGGTGGAAGCCACAGATGTGAAATTGCCAATGTAAGTAGGAAACCCATTGCCAAATACTGAACACATGACACCCTCAGATGCTGCTATTGATGACATGGATACACCACATGATAGGACACATTCCCCCTGGACCACATGGGTTCCTGCACAGTAACACTTCATAATCATGAGACCAGATATCACCATCACTGCAGCAAGGGCATGGTTAGCTGCACCAACAACATGTACATCTGAAGCATGAGCACTAGAGAAAAGAAAGTTGCTTTATTCAGCATATGTGTTGAGGCCAAACGAAGTCCTGAAAAAAGAGCAAAGGCCAATGGCCAGTCCATTGTCAAAGTTCAAACAGGGTGACACTGGCAGATGTCACCCTACGCATGCCTGCACAATACCAGGGACAATCCACTAGGAGGGGCAACCGGGGGGCAGGCCAGGCACCGCAGGGACAGGATCAGGGCTCACCAGGGGAGTCAGGGAAGGGGTGGTGGGTGCTGGAGAGCCACTGACAACTGCAGTGGAGGTGTCTGACATGGTGTGTGCCGGCACAACTGGGGGGCATGACACAGATGTCGTGGGTGCCGGCACAACTGCAGTGGACCCTGCAGATGGGGTGGACAGGTCCGCCACTGCAGTGCCCAAGTCAGACAGGGCGGTAGTGGACTCCACTGCAGTGCCTACCTCCAGGGGAGGAGAATGGGGAACAGGCAAGGTGGGTTGGACAGAGGGGGAGGACACCCTCACCACATCAGTGGCACAGACAAGCGCAGCGGGGGTGTGGTGCTGGGAGAGCAAGTGGCAGGGGAGAAGGCCGGAGCATCTTGGGGATGGTATATCTGTGGGTGGGGGAACCTGGGGCAGGGTGTGGTGGGGGCACCTGTGCAGTGGGGGCCTGAGGGATGGAGGACGGAGACCTTGTGCCTGAGCTGCAGGGCGGTGGCGGGGTCTTGCTCTTAGCACTCCGGGGGACTTGCGGGTGGGGGCCTCAGTCCGTCTGCGCCTGGGGGAGGGTGTCCGGGGGCGAGGGGCACTCTGCTCCGTGTGGGTGGGCTTCCTCTTCCCCCGGGATGCTGGAGCAGCTTCATCGGTGGGGAAGAGGCCGAGGTCACAGAGGAAGAGCTGCTGTGACTTTGGGGTTGCAGGTGAGGCAAGGGAGGGTGCTTTGGAGGGAGAGGGAACTGAGGACTGCGCAGTGCATGTGGATGCGTGTGTGTGTTCCAGGGCCCCATCCCCTGTGAGTCTGGCTTCAGTCCCCTGAATGTGCTTGCGTGTGCGTTTTGTCATTGGCGTGTGTGCCAGTGTGCTGGATGTGTGTGTGCTGGTGTGTGCCAGTGTGTGTGTGCCTGGGATGGGTAAGGTGCTGGGGAGTGTGGATGGAGCAGAGGCAGGAGGGGTGAGGGACCGTTTGAGGAGGGACACTGCTGCCGTCAGGGAGGAGTCCATGGACCTATTGCCCCTCTGTAGGTCAGACATGCCCGATGAGATGCCCTCCATGAACGACACCAGCTGAGTCAACAGCGCGGTGTGCGCATGGAGGACACTCAGCATGGCTGTCTGCCCTACATGGAGCTGGCGAAGGAGGTACACAGACTCCTCACTCAGGGCAGCAGGGGACACAGGGGCAGGGGTGCGGTGCCTGGCCCAAAGGAGACACGCTCCCGGACATGGGAGCCTCCACGGACCTGGGGAATGGGAGCCAATGGGAGGGCGGTGGTGGTGCTGGTGGTGGCGGGGACAGCAACACTAGCTGGGGTGTGGTGGCTGCTGACACCCGCCTCCACAAGGGAGTCATCCTCCGAGTTGCTCTGGTCCTCAGCTGAGGTGGATGCTGCTGAGGACTCCTCGGTGTGGCTCCCCTCGCCCTCCGTGCCACTGGGTCCCTCCGACCACTCCTCGGCTGCTGACCCAGTCTGGCTCTCCGGCTCCTCCTGGTCCGTGGAGCTGTCCCCTTCCGTGGCCGTGGATGTATCTGCAAACAATGGGGAAACAGACAGACATCAGTCACCTGCACATAACGCACACACCACTGTGAGCACAGCACATCCCAGAGCAAGCCCTGGCATCATTAGTTGTACATTGCTAAAAGTGCACTAATTGAACAGGAGAAGTCAATTGTCAGTCTGATGCCAAGCATGGCACTCACATCCCACATGGCCTTGCACCCATCTGTCTGGTGTCTGTTGGATTGCAACACCCCAGTGTTGACACATGCACCAAGTACACAGTAGTTGGACAGTGCAGAGGACACGGTGTGGACACATCACAGCTCTTGCCACTGAGTCAGTACAGGTTTACGGATGTAAGGGATGCCCAGAGTCAAATAGGAAATGCATGTGATGCATACCAGCGACAGACACCATGATGCACCCATGTCCTGATAGCCAGCGCCACAATGGTGTGCATGTAGCACATGTCACTCCCCTGCAGGATCACCAATCAGTAGACACATGCCATGGCGGAGGCATGACTGCAAAGTCATACATCACTGTCTCAGTGATGTATGACTTTGCAGCCAGACAACAACACTCTGCACTGTGTCACAATAGTAGGTCATGGGGAATGCAAGTCCTGGAGCTGCACAAGTGCACATGTACATCCCCCCACAACACATCCTCTTAACCCTCATCTGTCCAGGTCATACCTATTGGACATATGGGAGACCTGTGACACTACCCTACATGTCAGAATACAGGCATTGTGTAAGCAATGGACCCACCCATGATGCCCACCACAGAGTCAGGGAAACAGATGCTGTCTCCCACCTTGAGTCAAGCAAACTGCAAGGACACAGTCCTAAGTGACAGAATTCCCTGCATGTAAGGGCCACACCTGGGTATCAGATGAGGAGTGGGCAGTGCACAATAGAGGGACATGGCTCCTGGACAACATGACTGCTGTACTGTGGCAGTTCAACCTGGCCCGAGGAGGGCACATAACATGTTAGACAGAGTACACAGTGCAGTCTTTGACTCACCCCCTCCTTGCTGCTCTCTGGCCTTCAGCTGCCCATCCAGGTCTGGAAAGACCACCGCCAGGATCCTGAGCATGTGGGGGGTCAGGGTCCGTGTTCCGCCCCTCCTGCGAGGAGGCGACAGCTTCAGCTGGACCCGTGCAATCCTCCGGGTCCAGCCCCGAAGGTCCTGCCACCTCTTTTGGCAGTTGCGGATCCGGCGCTTGTAGACCCCCACGGACCGGACAGCCCGGACGATGTCCTTCCAGATCTCATGCTTCCGATGGGCAGAAGCCTGTCAGGATGACAAAGTGATAAGGACATTACTACACATGCAACATATCCGTGCATGACACAGTTGCATATACATGTCGCAATCACAGGGGCACATGGTGTACCCAGGCAGTGCACGGCTGCCCATGGACAGTTTTCCAGAAGTCACTACATGGTATCATAGCATGGGGAGTAAAACCCTGTTCAGAAGCACTGTCACTGCACCATACCTGTCCAGTGCAAGTCACTACACACTATGGGGGGTGACAACTACTCAGTGAGCCTGCTAGCCAGTGGTGTGCTGACTCTCAGCCTTGCTAGTCAGACAAAATGCACATTCAGAAAGGCAGTGCACAGAACACTCACCTGCTCCCCTGGTGTCCCATACAGCTTGCTGTACTGTGGAAGTAGGCTGTCCAGCAGGGCCTGGTTCTCTTCAAGGCTGAAGGCTGGGGCTCTCTCCACAGTACGTGCCATTGCAGGGTCCAGAGGGGCAGAGACAGCAGCAGTGCAGTGGCAGATGTCGTCCTGGAGCATGTAGTGCAGGCAAGTGGGCTCTCAGGGGAACATGCAGCAATATATATGTGCTGGAGAGGCAGATACTGTCCCTTGTGTCCAAAGTTATAGGTCCAAGTCGTTAGCATCTTCTGAATCTGGCCAATCCATGGAATAGCAGCACCAAAACACGCCCACAGCATCCTTCAAATCTTCAACTTCATGACATACATTATTTTGCAACATTGTTGTGGGTGACCAACTGATTTTCCAGCAACCGACTCGTTCGAATATTCAAAAACGCGTCCGTTGCCAGGCAAGCCCATTGTCAATGGGTGCGCACCGATCGGTCCATTGCTGTTCAACGCGCACAGGGGTACAACGCGTACCCGCACACATTGAAAGCAATGGGCCGGCCGGAGGCACCGATCGGTCCATTGCTGTTCAACGCGCACAGGGGTACAACGCGTACCCGCACACATTGAATGCAATGGGCCGGCCGGAGGCACCGATCGGTCCATTGCAGTACAACGCGCACAGGGGTACAACGCGTACCCGCACACATTGAATGCAATGGGCCGGCCGGAGGCACCGATCGGTCCATTGCTGTTCAACGCGCACAGGGGTACAACGCGTACCCGCACACATTGAAAGCAATGGGCCGGCCGGAGGCACCGATCGGTCCATTGCTGTTCAACGCGCACAGGGGTACAACGCGTACCCGCACACATTGAATGCAATGGGCCGGCCGGAGGCACCGATCGGTCCATTGCAGTACAACGCGCACAGGGGTACAACGCGTACCCGCACACATTGAATGCAATGGGCCGGCCGGAGGCACCGATCGGTCCATTGCTGTTCAACGCGCACAGGGGTACAACGCGTACCCGCACACATTGAATGCAATGGGCCGGCCGGAGGCACCGATCGGTCCATTGCAGTACAACGCATCACTGTACATGTGACTGGCATATGTCAGCATGCCTGTCTCAGATGGACATATGCCAGCCACAGATAGCTCCCAGGGAGTGAGGGGCACACCTACATCACGACAGCCTGTCCAAACCTTATCATAAGGCATGTAAGGCTGCATTTCCTATTGTGTGTATGTTGGTGTACATGTTGTCCTGTGGGTGTCACCTGTGGGCAGCCACCCCCAGGCTGTGCACGTGTTCATGGGGACAGGATCATGGGTGTTACGTGTACGTGACCACTGTGATGTGCAACTGTTCATATCTGTGCATGTGCCATGGTCACATTTCACAGTGGTGTTTGTGTATGTCATGTCACATACCCCGTGAGTCCCATGTGGGACGGTATGTTTGAGCCAGGGTGTCCCAGTGGCACAATAGTGATGGCCCTCCACAGTCTTTGTGCATGTAGTGTTTACAATGTCTCTGATTTCATGTGCACAATGGGAGACAGTCTCCACATCCACGTTGTGTGTGCATGGACTCTGATGTTGTGCGTGTGTGTCACAGACGTCCATGGCTCTCCTGCCATGGCAAGTGTGGCCACTACCTGTGGGGGTCATGTTTGTTTTGTTGTGGTGTACACATGATACTCCAGGTGATGCCAGTGTCCATGTGGCATTACAGGGTCCCTGGGAATGTGCCTGTCGTTGAGCTGTGGTGCCTGGGGCACATCTGTCCTCACATGTCACTGGGGGGTGACTGTGACACAGCATCATGATATCCAATGGGCCAAACAGGGACAAATTGATGCCACCTGTAGGACCGTGTTGACAGATGTTGGCCATGTATGTACCATAAATGTCGTTCCGGTACTGCACACTTCATGTAGTTGTGCCTCATGATGATGTATGTTGGGATCTTGAGTGTGTTCAATGCCGCATATGTGGGGTGACTGACGATCTTGCTTACTTCTCCTCTGCACTGCAGGGCTCCTGCTGTCCATCGGCCATTCCCAGACCTGGCAACGATGGTGGAACGGGACAGCATCCGACGGTACCGCTTCACCAGGCAGCTGATTGAGGATTTGGCAGTGCAGTTGTCCCCACATTTGCAGCCTGGCCGGCCGTATCCTACAGCGCTGACCCCCAAGGTGAAGGTGATGGCAGCCCTACACTTCTTTGCCACCGGTACCTTCCAACATACTGTGGCGTCTGCTGGTGGGATGTCACAGACCATGTTCAGCCGTGTGCTCCGCGATGTTTTGGCGGCAATGTTGCTCTTCCTGAACCGGTACATCTATTTCCCTAGACTGCGACGACTCACTGACGTGAAGAGTGACTTTTATGCCCTGGGGAGGATGCCGCATGTCATTGGCTCCATTGATGGGACACATGTGGCTTTGGTACCACCACAGGCCCAGGAGCAGGCCTACAGGAACCGCAAGCACTACCACTCGGTCAATGCACTGGTGGTGTGTCTTGCAGACATGACCATCACACACGTGTGTGCCCGTTTCCCTGGTTCAGCACACGATGCCTTTGTGATGAGGAGTAGTCGCATCCCCAGGTTGATGGCACAGATGCAGAACCAGCGTGCCTGGCTTGTCGGTGTGTACTGACTTTGTGCCATTGTGTGTGATCTGATCTGTAGTATTCCGCCCACTTTTCCAAGTCAGCTGATGTGCACTTGTCTGTCCGTAGGTGACTCGGGATACCCCAACATGCCGTGGTTGCTGACACCCCTCAGGAACCCTGTGACACCTGCCCAGATGCGCTACAATGAGGCACATGGTCGGACCAGGAGAGTGATTGAGCGGACCTTTGGTCTCCTGAAGAGCCGCTTCCGCTGCCTGGACAAGACCGGAGGGTCCCTCCCATATGCCCCTGCGAAAGTGTGCAAGATTATCATCGTCTGCTGCATGCTCCACAACCTGGCAGTGCGGAAGGAGTTGCCTCTCATCCAGGATGACGATGACCAACATCCGCCACCTGTGGAGGATCCTGGCCTGGACCACGATGCCAGTGACGATGATGATGATGATGGTGATGGTGATGTCCGCACACAGCTCATCACCAACTTCTTTAGCTGAATGTGAGTATCCTGAGGTGTCATGTGAATGATGTGAGTTGGCATGATGTGTGGGTGGTGCTCTGGTGCTGTTGGAGTGTGTCCATGGGCTACTTGACAGGATGTGTGTTGCGATGTGTGGTGACAGGTGGGCTGTACTCCCCAACAGTGTTGACATGCTAACTTGGTTCTGGGTGGGTATCTTGTAACATGTATTGTGCATGAGTTTTGCTGTTCTGTCCTGTACTGCATTGCTTTTGACTGTGTGTCATTTCTGTCCTTCACAGGGTACTTTCAGATTCGTTTGGTCAACTGTGTCCACCGACGACGTGATTGCACATCCAGGCTGGTAGCTGTTGTGTCCCTACAGGTGATGTGCGCCACACCCATGGACTTCCTTCAGTCTACAGTTGTTGACTGTGTGCCCGCTGCCAGGTGGGATTACCTTGCATCTGTAGTGGTTACAGCATGTTGCAACTGTGTAATAAACCTGTGCTTCACTTTGTGATGTGCGTTGTCTGTGGTCACACATTTGACTGCCATTTGCTTACTGCACCTGTGGGCTACTTGACTACAACTGGGAATGGGTGTGGTGTCTGTGCATTGCACCGTCTTCCCTGGCAACATCAGTGTAGGCAATGAGTCAGATGGCCTAGGTGTGTATGTGTTGTGTAGCCCTGGTGGTGTGTCTCCCTCATATGTGTCACGTTGCCTGTACTCACATGCCTGTGTTGTCCTTGCTGTTGCAGTTCGCATACACTGTGTAATTTTGCAGTTCATCATCCCCATAACAGCACCCACGTTGGAATCACGACAGAGGCAAGTATGGTGTATTAGTGTGTTTATTGTGATAATAGTGCATAGGATGGATTGTGCTGTACATGAATCTTGCAATCCCAAGTTCCTAGATGAATAGAAAGTCCAGGTAGACAGGATCCCCAGTATCGGGGCCACTGTTGTCTGACACATTGTTCCAACTTATACTCCCCATGCAATGTGTGGGAGTAGTGTTGCCATCAACAGGGTGAACAGTCTGTGCACAAAGGCGAAAATCCAGAACAGGTTCAGGCTTCCTGGGAGTTGCGCTTGGCCATCAGCCTCTCACTTTCCCCTCCTCGGACGACCCCTCTTCTTGGGGGGGGGGCCCTCAAGTGCAGGCTGCTGCGGTGCAGGGGACTCTCCGCCAGAGTCCTCCTCCCTCCCTGTGGCAGTTGCAGTTTGTTCGGTACCAGATGTTGTTGGCACACAGGGAGGTGTGGACTGGTTGCTGTTCATCTGGCGGAGGCATTGTAAAATGTCCCTGTGCACCGCCGTCATCTCATGTAGTACATCCCACTTGGACTCCACGCGGGTCATGTGGGAGTCCACACGTGACATGTGGGAGTCCACACGTGACATGTGTGACTCCACTTGGGACATGTGGGAGTCCAAGCGGGCATGATGGGCAGCCTGCTGCTGTTTAATGTCTCTGAGGAGCCCCACTACCTGGCTGAGCTCTCCGGTGCTGGACTGGTACGCATCAGCTATGCGTACCAGTTGTGGGTCTTCATGCACACCAGCAACGTCTGCAAGCAGCGACCTCTGTCTCCCACCCCTCCCACCACCCCTGCTGACATGTGCAGTGTGTGCAGTTGCACGCACAGATAACCCTGGTCCACCTTGGGGGTTGGTGGTGGTGGTGGTGTCCATGGCCCCAGGTTGGTCCAGGGTCACTGCGCTGGTGTTGTTCCTTATTCTGTCCATGTCGGCAGGGATGGTATTCGTGGTGACAGTCGTTGGAGGGGTGGGTGCAGGGGGTGCAGCTGGTGGACCTGCTGGTGCTGCAGCTGGTGGTCCTGCTGGTGCAGCATGTTGACTTGCACCGGATGTGCCAGGTTGTTCTTCATCGTCCGAGGAGGACAGAGGCTGTACGACGCCAGTGAGCTCGGCATCCTCTTGAGCCTGGGACTGGGACTCCTCAGCGTCTGCTGCTGTGTCCCTATCATCACCTGTTTTTGGGAGACACAAACAATGTATGTCATGTTTCTGCAGGCATCAGTGGTTGACACACCTGACAGTTGTGACTGTGCCTCGGGGTGCGGGCCTGTACATTGTATTGTCCTAAGTCGTCACAGTCAGGGGTTGATATTGGTGTGGCACATTGTCCTGCATTATTTGGGCATTTCTATGTATTCTCTGGGGTGTGAACATGGTCTGCATTGATTGTGTTTGGTTGACAGCCAGACCTCCTTCCCACCCACCCACCCACCCAGTCAGTTATCCCACCATGGAACGTGCTTGCATTGCAGGGAGTGTAAGTTGTCTCTCAGGATGTCAGTCAGTGGTGTCCTGCTGTTTGTTGGTGCACAGTTGGCAGCAGGGCCTTGTGCTCCCCACAGCAGTAGCCAGTGTCAGCCATCTTGTGAGTCCTTCTCCACTCCCTGTGATGTGAGCATGGTTCAGGGTGGTGTTGATGGGACAGTTGTGGGGGTGAGCTATGTCTGTGACTACGTATCCCATCATGCTATTGCCTCCACCCCCTTCCCAGCATGCCCATGCTTCCTTCCTTTTGACTCTGCTTCCCTGTGGGGTGGGCTGGCTGTGCTGACAGGATGGCTGGGAGTGTTGTCCTGGCAGTTGTTTGGCTAAGAGTCCCAAGAGTGTCCCTGTGCTTCACACAACATAACCCAGGGTGGTGGTGCTTTGTGGGATCTTGTGTTAGGATGGAGGGCATTGCATTCTACCAGGTGGGTACTGTGGAGTTTGTGTTGGGGGGGTGTGAGGGGAGGTGCTGGTGACTATAGTCAGTGCTGCAAGTCCCCCTTCCCACCCAGCCAGCCAGATAGCCCACCATGGAACGTGCTTGCATTGCAGGGAGTGGAAGTTGTCTCTCAGGATGTCAGTCAGTGGTGTCCTGCTGTTTGTTGGTGCACAGTTGGCAGCAGGGCCTTGTGCTCCCCACAGCAGTAGCCAGTGTCAGCCATCTTGTGAGTCCTTCTCCACTCCCTGTGATGTGAGCATGGTTCAGGGTGGTGTTGATGGGACAGTTGTGGGGGTGAGCTATGTCTGTGACTACGACTCCCATCATGCTATTGCCTCCACCCCCCTTCCCAGCATGCCCATGCTTCCTTCCTTTTGACTCTGCTTCCCTGTGGGGTGGGCTGGCTGTGCTGACAGGATGGCTGGGAGTGTTGTCCTGGCAGTTGTTTGGCTAAGAGTCCCAAGAGTGTCCCTGTGCTTCACACAACATAACCCAGGGTGGTGGTGCTTTGTGGGATATTGTGTTAGGATGGAGGGCATTGCATTCTACCAGGTGGGTACTGTGGAGTTTGTGTTGGGGGGGTGTGAGGGGAGGTGCTGGTGACTATAGTCAGTGCTGCAAGTCCCCCTTCCCACCCAGCCAGCCAGATAGCCCACCATGGAACGTGCTTGCATTGCAGGGAGTGGAAGTTGTCTCTCAGGATGTCAGTCAGTGGTGTCCTGCTGTTTGTTGGTGCACAGTTGGCAGCAGGGCCTTGTGCTCCCCACAGCAGTAGCCAGTGTCAGCCATCTTGTGAGTCCTTCTCCACTCCCTGTGATGTGAGCATGGTTCAGGGTGGTGTTGATGGGACAGTTGTGGGGGGGGCAATATGTGTGACTGCGACTCCCATGATGCTATTGGCTACACTGACTTGGCCAGCATACACAGAATTCCTTCCTTTGAGTGGTCTTCACTGTGTGTTGGTGTTGTTGTGGTGGCTACATGTGTGGATGTGTGTGTTAGTTCTATTTGTGCCACTGCCTAGCTGTAGTTGTGGTTGTGTTTGTACATGTGTTGGCACAGTTGGATGTGACTTTTTTGATGGCATGTGTTGTGTTTATCTGACTGACATACACATTTTGGGATGATTCTGTTCTAGTTGCTGTGTAATTGCTATGTGTGCATGGTTTGACTCTCCCCTTGACAGTGATGTGTGTGTTTTGTGGCAGTTTATTGTGTACATTTGTTGTGTACTCACCAGGCTCTGGGATGTTCTCTAGTCCATATACGCTCACTGGCGGAAGGATGGCCCGCACCTTCTCCTCCCAGGGCCTGAGGTATATTGGCTTGGCAGGAGGGCCACTGCCGGTCTGTTGGCTGTTGCTGTAGTCTATCTTCAGCAGGTCCCGTACCCTCCTGCGCACGTCATACCACCTGTTCTGGATGTCCGTCTTTGTGCGCCGACATGATGATTGGGCGTTCACCCTGTTGATGATCCTCTCCCACATCTTGGTTTTCTGCGACATGGGGGTCTGTTGGACCAGAGTGCCAAACAGCTGTGGCTCCACCCTGAGGATCTCGTCTACCAGGACTTCCAATTCACAATCTAGGAACTTGGGATTCTTCTTGGGGGGCATGGTGATGGGTGGTGATGGTGAGTGATGTGTGTGTTGGTGTGCAGGTGAGGGTGTGTGAGTGTGTGTTTTGCTGGGTGTATGTGAGGTAGGTATTTGTTGGTGTGCTGATGGTGTGTGGCTTGTGTGAGGGATGAGCTGTGGGTGTGTGGTTGCTTTCTCTTGGGTGCTGGCAGTGAAATGGCATTTGCAAAGGCTCATGGTAGTGATTTGTGTCCTTTATATAGGTGGAGTTGTGGGTGTGTCTTTGTTCTCTGTCCCCACCCCCCCAGTGTTTATTGGCTTGGTAATTGCTTGTTTGGCCTTTTTTTGGTTGATTTTTCCTTTGTGCTGTTTGTGTATGTTGGAAACGTTCTTGTGACCGAGTCGGACCCTGCATTGGTCTCGTACGGTGTTTTCCGTTTCGTCCACGCTGTGTTTGTGCAGTTTTGTATGCTGCGTACGCGTCGGTCGCGGTGTATTGTGTTGCTTCGGCTCGGTTTTGTATGCGTGTCGGTCGTACGGCTTGTCCTCCGTCCGACTCGGTCGTGTTTTCGCGCCTTGCATCGTACTTTGCGGGTTGGAGTTGGCGGGTACGATTCGGTCGGATTTGTTCCGGGTGCGTGTCGGTCGGTTGGATTCGCGTGTTTTTCCGGCCGGATTGCTATTTTCCGAGCGGCTCGGTCGGTCGGCTTGGTTTCCTGACGTGTCGGTCGGATTTATCGCGGCTTGCATCGTACTTGGCGTGTCGGGCGCCACTGGTACGTGTCGGTCGGTATTTTTTCCGGATCCGAGTCGGTCGGTGCTTTTTCCGGCCCGAATCGGAATCGACCCCTATGTTTCAGCCTGGGCCTCTATGTAGAAGATAGATACATCCTTCCACCGTTTGCCTCTCCACCTAGGCCAAACTGATTTGTAACAATCTACTCTGGTTGCTGCCTTAACTAATGATATATACACAATGCACCATCATTGCTTATGAATAAGCCAGAGAGCTCTTTACATGGTTTCACCCTCTGCACTATGTGTCTAGTGCCTCCTCAAGTACTTCACCATCCCCTTGTTGTCTGCACTCACCTTTCACATGCTGTTCCTCCTGCAAGTGGCTTTTCACACGCTTTCCCTGAGATGCAATGTCCCCACTAGTTTCCTCTCAGTCAAGTCAACCATCTTAGAGTGTCACCAGTGGCTGTTCACTTCTTTCAGCTGGGAGAGAATTCCTCCACTTTCTCTTCCTACACTTAACCCAGCATGCACAGCATTCACTTACTCCTTTAGCCCATGCTGTTAGTTAGCCTCTGAAGTGAACTGAAATTGCACTGTATTGTACCTCATGCTTCCTGGTGACAGTAGAAGCCCCTACGATCCCTCGCCTTTTATGACGTAGCCATAGGCACTTGCAGATGTTTTTATTATGTGATCCTACTAAAATGTTATATATTAGCTGTGAAAAACATGGTTATTAGTAGGGGTGGATGGTAGCCCACCCCAAGTAATAACGGCACTATTCTTGTTAGGTCCAGTAAAGGTTTTAGTCATTTAAACCTGAGCTCAAACCCTGGTGGTTAAGATGCAGAACAGACCGGGTTAACTTAGGGAAATGTGTAAAGTGTTTAGAAGTACCAAAATAGTTAAACATTCAAACACACAATACAATAAAAATCCCACTCCAATTTATAAAAATAGAGAATATTTTAATGAACAAAAAGACACCAAAATGACAAAAATCCAATTAAGGGAACCAAAGAAATAAAAATAGTGCCAAAAAGCATAAAGTCCCAATCTCGGGCAACTTGTTGGCTAGACCGTGACAAAGGTAAAGTTTACGGCTGACTGGGATGGAGTGCAAGTCGGATACAAGCACTAGGTTAGTCCCAGTCAAAGAGTTACCTTCTGACGTAGAAATTTTTCTGAAGGAAATGAGGTCGTCCAGGAGTCATTGGCAGGGCACGCTGCAAGTTGGACCCAAGTCGCGGTTCAATGACTGAAGGTTGCTGAAGAGCAGGGTCCCGGTGCAGTCATTGATGAAGACAGGAAATCCACAATCGGGTGTAGTCCGGCGTCCATGCCCAGAAAGGTTTCAGCATCAATTGGCTTTGGCTTGATTTTGCTCTTGGTGAACCTCTTAACATTCAGATTTTTCTGGAAGTCACATCTTCTTCATTAATGCAGACGAGCAAGTTGAATCTAATTGGTGATTCAACGTCGACAGATTTGGCTAGACAGCAGTTTCTGTCTCCCATGCTTCTTCGGAGGAAACGTTGGACTAGCTTTTGCAGTGTTGCCAGGAGGGGTGGATTCTAACACAAGCCAAGGGTTCCAGGATCTCAGGTACAGCACTAGGGGTCAGAACTCACTCCAACAGAAGCTAATAGCAGGGTCGTGGGACAGTCCAACTGGAACTGGTCACCTTGGCTCTTCAAGAAAGTGGGCTTCTTGCAGCATTTGTATTCTGTAGCTTAACTGACTCTTGGAGTCCACTTCTTCGTCCTGGGTACAAGTGGGAGCAGGTCCACCCCTAGGGTTCTTCTCACAAGTCACAACAGCAGGTGCAATTCTTACTCTGTCTTCTACAGGTCCAGCAATGCTCTGATACTGGGGTGATACATTTATGCCCAGTGCCAACCTGTGGGTGGGGTAACTTCTGGCCACTCCCTAACCAATGAGGTAGAAGTTCCCAGGGTCGAACCTCCCCTTGTTTGCAGCGCTTCCTGAAGTTTTTAACTGTAAACAATCCCACAGTGCCTCTCTCTAACTAAAAGCAACATGACAGAACCTTTCTTCCCCTGTGTAGAGCTCTCTCTGCCCACCCAGAGATGTGGCTATGGTCATGGGCAATCCCTCCCTTGTGGTCACTCCAAACCAGTTCTGGGGTAGCATCTCCTCCCACTGGGTTTGGAGGCAAGCTGGGTATGAAGGCAAAAAGGAGGCAGTCCTAGGTGTGAGCTACATCTGTCAGTGACAGGGAAGACATCCTTTGAAGCTTGGAAGTGACTAGGCACAGTCCCTGGTCATCCTGCTCTGTGAGGAAAAATATCTCCCCAAATCCAAGCCAATTTTCCACTGTCTGGAAGCAATCCACATCTCACCACAGGGCAGCCTTCAACAGTTAGGAGACACTGAACACTGCAGGAAAATGATGACTTTAGAAAAGGGTCATTTTCAGAACAGTAATATAAAATCTGATTTAAGTTGGTTTTTAAGTTATTATTAAAATGAGTCCCTGAATACATTTTCTAGCTACTCTCAAACTGAATCTAAGCTTATTAAGATGTTATAATGTAACCCAGTGCTTTCCCATGGGAGAGCCAGCCTGCACAGTGAAAAAATACTTTAGATGTTTTTCACTGCCAGGACATTTAAAACATAAAATATTCATGTCCTACTTTCTAAATACTATGCACCCTGCCTATGGGCATTTAGGGCCTTCCTTAGGGGTGTCTTATAAATAATAAAAGGAAGGTTTAGGCCTTGCAAGTGGTTTAGTTTGCAAGCTCGACTTGGCAGTTAGAAAACTGCCCATCCAAGGGCAGGCCTGGAGACATGCTCTGCATTGTCACTTTAGGGGGGGTACCATATGTGCTGCAATCGACTAGTGACATTTAACCTACAGGATACACTTTTTTACCATATACTATGGACTTAGAGGTAAGTTTAATATGCCAATCAGGAGTGTAGCCAATTTAAACATGTTTTAGTGGTCAGAGCACATGCACTGGGGCCTGATTAGCAACATTCCAGTGTGCAGAGTAAAAACATCAACACCATCAGACCAGAAATAATGGGGGTGGCCATAACAAAACAGACATTTTCTTACATTAGTCAACATCTGCTGGCTGGGGGGGATGAAATAATAAAGCTCTCACCACCTGTTTTGGGATTGGCACGACACAGCAAAGAGCATAACTAATGTTAATAGACTGAAATTGGTGTATCTGTAGAGCAAGTGATTGAACAAATAAGTACACATTGCACTGCTCCCATTGATGCCATTTCACTAAAATGTCAGAGATAGCAGAAGTGACATCACATGCCCTTTCACCTATGATGACATCACAGGAAGTGACATCATATTCTCAAGCCCTTGATGCAGTTCAGAAAGTGGTTATGGGACCTTTGACCCTTATGACATCTTATGAAGAGATAGCATTGAAGGTGACATGTAACACAGTCACTGAACCAGTGGATTCATTGTAATCAATGAGTGTAGTCCTGCTCCATGATCCCCACAAGGACTACCTTCCACACACCCCCTGGTGCTGGCACCTATCTTACAGCAACCAGCAACGAGGACTAGATGCAGCCACCCCAAAGAGCACAAACAGCTGCACACACCACCCAACCACCCAGAAAATCTCTTTAAGTCAGCCTCATCTGGCACTCCAGAAACATCTCATAATGATCCACCTGCAATTATGGTGGGTGAAGTGAAGAGGAACGAAAAGAACATGAACACCAGCACAAAGTGGTGAACCAATAGGGCCAAACCCAAGAACCACCCCAAATAAAATAAGAGGGATCAAAGCCCAGCACCCCTAAGATCCCATCCAACACTGCACTCGCTAGCTGTCTCCACAACCCAGAAATTACTCTGTGTTAAAGTCCTCAACAATTTCTCTTAGTGCCTCTCAGTTCCATACTTAACAGAAAAGACTCCCTTGCACCCTCTTCTATTCCTGATCATTCCTTCATATATCCAGTCTTTGCTGGATGGAAAGACGTCATGAAAATGTCTATCTGCCCAGGTGGTGACCCTAGTTCAATTACAACTCCAGATACACAATCCTTCTTAGGAAGTCACTTGCTTGTTGTCTGGCAATCAAAGACTCCCTAGAGCTGATGAGCCTTTATCTGCATCAGTGCCTCAATCAGTGCAGTGAGGAGATTTGAACCCTGTATATCCTGGTAGATGTAGTCTCATCCAAATAAAGATTATTTTAGTAGATGTGTATGTCATACCACCTCAATCCTGTAGAACCACTAATATTCCCATAAAATCCACACCAGCTTTGCTTATGTTTCTTAACTATGTACTGCTGCACCACTGCTATTCAACTATTCAAATACCTCTGGCATTATATACAATGGCAACCCCTATCATGCCATCAGTGGAACTAGAACCCAAATGTCATTGCACCACGATCAAACCACAAGTATGCCACACTTTATTACACTGGTTCTCATACACAACTGTTTTTCATCTTGTTTCTTAATGCAATTAGACTTGAAGACAGTTAAGAGTACAAGAATGGCATTTTCTATTGTGGTCATAATCACAGTATTTGCAGCACGAACAAACACAATATCAGTATCCATTTTAGCTTTGAGACCTCTGGGATTACTTCAGATAAAACAGGAAAACTTTAATAAAAAAGATTAAACAATGAGGGGGCTAGCATGTAATCCTGCCTAATACTCTTATTTATACCAAAACTCTCAGAGCACTCACCCAATTGATGAAACCTAACCCTTGCACAATTGAGGCTATATATGGGAAAAATTCCTTCAATAAAAGGTGGGAAACGCCAGGTTTGCTCAATGCTGACAGCAAAATGATCCTGTTTATGTTGTCTCATGCTGCTTCATGGTGTAAGGACACCCATTCTTCCTTTAATTAAATATATTTAATTATTAAAATGTACAACCTGATAGATTGCTCGACCCTACAAAACCCTTGTCTAAGCTCAAGGATAAGTTAGAGCATGTTATGTATTCAAAAATCCTGATAACCTTTCACACAGCTGTTTCTCATATACTTTCACAGTTTGGTCTAATAAGACTATTAGCCCCTAATTCTTAAAACACATTATGAAGCCTTATTATGCCTGTCGGGAATAATGTCAACCTTTAGAATCTGATTACAAATCATGATAGGAGTGAGTCCGAAGTTTGTCTGGTATTAAGAACAAGTGCATCAGGACATATTGGGACCTACTAATTGTGCCCTTTACCACTCAGAGAGGGTAAAGGCTACTTCATCTAGAGGAAAAGGAGCTACATCAATTGAATTTCTGTCCTTCCAAAATTAGTCACAGATTTAGGAATTACAGAATTCCAGCATAATCTAGAAAAGTGGGAAAACCAACTGGTTTCAGTAATGCAACACTCTGAAAGACCCTGTTTGCTTCATACAACCTTAAATCTCAATTTTCAAGTGGGTGATTTTTCACTACTTTCGTGCTTGCCTCAAAAAAATTTGCTTCGCCTCCATGAATAACTTGCATTTTCTATATACATTCTGTTCTCTTTCCAGAAAGATCAGGCTCATGTGATATTGTGTGATCATTGGAAACTTCAAAGTAGGATGCCTTTGCTGTCCTACACTGTCTATTGTGTCAGCCTAGCCTATGGTGTTTTCTTTTACCTTTCAAATGGTCCTCAATAACTCACCTCACACAATTCCTAGTAGTTTTCAAACTCTTCCAAAAATCATAAACATTTCCCCTCACAAAAGTTATCTTGCAGGATGAATTTTGGTAAAGATTTACTAAGAATAAATATATTCAATTATTGTTAAATTTACTTTGTGTTATTAAGAATCATACATCCATCATCTTGGGCTCTTATTGTTTACTCAAAGGTTTTTAGGGTGCTGTTTGCAGCATCTTGCATCATATTATGGCTTTGTTGGAGAACAAGGTAACATTCAGTGGACCATCATTGCTCAATATTGTACCACGAGCAACCATATTTCACTGACCAATATCTATCAATATAATATATATAATCGAGAAATCTGATGCTATTCTCCCATTTAAAGCCCTAAAATCAAATTTTAAAATAATTAGAATAAACTGTTTGTAATATTTGCATGCTGATTGACCCAGTTCTAGGTCATTTTATAGCACCTACTTTGGTAATGGGAATGCATCCGCTAACTGAGAGTTGAAATGAACCAACACAACAGTAACTGGTATTTTATTTCCTCTAGAATTACAGTTGTCATCAACAAAATGTACATCCAGTTCAGATTGTGTGGGTGAATGTGATTGATTACATTAATTAGGCACTTTGCACTTTTTACCTTTTCCCATTTTACTTCTTTTTCATTTTCTCAACAAGCTTTTCCTTTTTCCTTTATCTTTTACACTTATGGTTGTGTTATCTTACATGCACTTATTACAAGTAAATATATAAAGAAAAAAAGAAAGAAAGGAAAAAATCAAATTACATATGATGAATTCAACTTTCAAAAAGAAGATAAAATCATTAGTAATAGACGTAATTTCAATTAATACATAAAGAAATTAAATAACAAGTATTTTAGCACAAACAAACTTTCACAAACACTTATCATACCATAAATTAAAAATTTTAAAACAATTATAAATGTCAAAAACATATATAACTACCAATTAATAAATTACATATAAATATCAATTATTATTAACACAATATATATAGTTTTTCTTCGCAACCAACTCATCCAAAAAAGAAAAACACATAAAAAAATACATGTGTCATACACATGTAAATACTAAAATCCATAGAAAAGTAAATAAAACAGTAGAAACATTATATAACAATTAATGACTTATTTAATTTACGTACTTGGTAATCAAATAACAAATAATGTACATTTAAAAAAAATAATATGCATTTAATTTTATAAAACTTCCCAACATATAATCCAGAAACCCAACATCCCACATCTAAAATATAACTAAAAGAAATCAATATTAAACAATTTCCATAATTAGTAATCAATGAGATAATTAACTAACAATGAATATTTAATGGTTAATTATTACTTAATTAACTTCCCACCCTATGCCCCTACAAACCCAGCAGTCTGCACCTGAAATATAACTGAAGTAAATCAGATTTAAACAATTTACATATTGAATAATCATTTACAAAATTAATTAACAATTAATCATCAATTGTAAATTAATTATTACTTAATTACCTTTCAACCCTATCCCCCTACAAACACAAAAACCCACTATAAATCTATAAATTACTACTAACAATTAAACATAAAATTGTAAATCAATTAGAATTACAAACTATATTTTTTTATTTAATAACAATTATACAATTAATATTGACACCTAAAATTAGTATATTAACTACAACACATTAAAATAAGGGAAAACGATATTTTTACAACTATATTACTAAAAATGATATTAAAAACAATGATATCCTTAAAAATGATATTACTTACGTAAAAAATGATATTGTTGACGATATTTTTGCATCACAATATTTTTAAATCACTATATTCTTTTCCAATATCCCTGTCTCCTGATATTTTAAACTCTGTGTTTTGTCTAAATACCCTTGAAACAGTACTTTGAAATGCAGTCTAACTCCTCCAACATGAATACCCATCTATATCCATGTAAGTCTTTTGTCGAATCCAAATGTATTGCAAACATTCTTCAGGGTTTCGCATAACTCTGGCAAGGAAGTCCTGACTTCTGCAACAATGTATCTTGGATGCTAATATGGACGCTCTGGACCACAAGGAACGTATACAATGTGACTTCAAAAAGGCTGCCGTTGCTTGTACAACTTGGGAAAGTCCTGGGGCTTCACTGGACATGTAGTTTCCTTGACGGAACACAGACTTCATGTAGAGTGTCTAACGAAGATGCGAAGCCTCTTTCCAAGCAGGACCAACACTCCACTCACAGTGACAGCTTTTCATGCTTCTGAATGCGCATGACAAGCACAGAGGCACAATATTCTGAACTGCATGATAATGTAAAAAGCGCTAAGTGCAGGTACCAAGTTATGACATCTTTATAACTGGACAAGAAATACTGTGGGAAAAACCGTGTGACCATCTCTTCCTGCATTGTGAGAATGTTGATCCTTTTTTATTACAGAAGATGCCTTAAGTGTGACAGGAATGGCAGATGTAGGTTTGTGCTAACTGTGAGGAGGCCTAAAATTGTCAAAACAAGACTGGTGTTGCTTGTGTTCCCATCTGGTGGAGACCTAGCATTGCAATTTAGGCTGAATGGCTCCTATTGGAACAGAACCAAGACTTATTTATATGTAGCTAGTCAATGTGCTGAGTAGTAGAGTGGGAGATATACAGTAAAATGGAATGCGGTCCGAGTGATAGGCAGTGGCAGAGATTAATTTTAGCATTCCTTTCACCACATTGATTTTTGTTACAATAGACACCTTATGTGTGATTTGCATGTCCAGACGTTGGCCTTTTGCTAGCTGTGACACAGGACTCAAGTGACACCTCATTAACAATGCCTATCTAAGCTGAAACCGGTCTGGGCTTGCCTGTGTTTTAATCTGGTGGGGACCTGGCCTGGGAATTTGGGCTGGACTGTTCCTATTGGTGCAGGAGCAAGAATCATTTGCATATGAATGGTCTATGTCTAGAGCAGGACAGTGGGTGAAAAATGGCATATTGGAATGTGTGCAGCCGGAGTGATGGTAAGAGGCTGAGATTAATTCAAGTATTCCTTTCCATTGCTTTATTTTTGTTTCAGTAAACAAAATATGTGTGATGTGCATGCCCAGACTTGGGTCAAGTGATTGCTGTATCACAGGACACAAGCTACATCTCACTAACAAAGCATAAGAAGGCTGAAGCTTGTCCGATGTTGCTTTTGTTCTGGCCTGCATGGAACCTAGCTTGGCAATTCTGACTGGGGTTGAACGTCAGAAAATAACACCTGGCAGAAATATTTTGTCCTAAACATTGTTTACAAAAATAATGTCCCATTAGGCATAGATGTTTCAGTATTAATTTCAATGGGGTGATATTTCTGTAAATGATATTTAGTTCATAATACTTTTGCCAACAATATTTTTGTTATTATATTCTGATATGATACCTAGCTGGACTCTTTCTATTGTAGCAGGACGAAGGGTGATTTGCATATTGATGATCTCCATCTAGAGTGGCACGGTAGGTGAAAAAACATGGACCGCAATGCGGCCCTGAGCGATGGGCAGTGACTGAGATTAATTCATGCATTCCTTCCATCACTTTGCTAATTGTCGCCAGTTGATTTTCCAACATTTTTTTATAAGGTTTCAACATGGTCTTAAAATGTCAGTTTCTCTTGCACCAGCACCTGTGTACTGACAGAGATTTTCAGAGAGAGATGCTGGGATGCTGAAGTGCCAGGTATGGATTTTTGCTTTTCCAGTTAAGTTTACCCATGATTACATAAAAGATTCAAAGCTATCACACAAATTGTAACACCTATTACACCTCTGTAGTTATTACACATGGTTTTCAGGCACCTGTGCCAAAGTCAAGAGGGGGAGCCAGGCCAGCCTCTAACGGTCTTGACTGTGCTGCAGGGAGGCCACAGACAGGTCCAGTGGAATTCTGAGATGCACATGGGCTGAGTCCATGATGTGTTCACTTTGCATGTGGCCCAGCCAGTGGCTAACAAAACCCTAGGGAACCCACCTGTAAGGTGAGGGGACCCCTCCATCACCCGTTCCATAACTGCCTTGTGCTTCTGAGTGTTTCATTTGTTTGCAGCTGGCCAGCCCAATGGGCCCTATATGAGGAAAACGATGTGGGGCCCCCCCGCACCAAAGGGGCTGTGGGGGACTCCATTACCCTCCTAGGCCCAGCAAGATTCAAATGGCCAAGACCCACCCCTAGCTGGAATCAGGAGCGGGAACAACTGACTGCAAAAGGAAATGTATGCTAGTCCTGGAGTCCTCAGCTGAATGTGGGACAGCCTGAAGCTCGGCCCGCTCACCGGAGAACACCCATACAGCACGGTGGAATTGCTGTCACTGTGTATGAGCGCTGAAAATCCCAGGTAGGGGTACTTTTATAGCACCCATATATTAAGAGCCCATGCCATGCTAGAAGTGTTCTCCTAGTATATTTGGACACTTGTCTGCAGATAAGTGCAAGACTGCATGAATATCTTGTTTGGAGCACCACCAAAAACCATGGCCGAGCAGAAGCTTAAAATAAGTGCGTAGCAACTCATAACACAGGCACTGAAGTAGGAATCTTGATTCGCCAGCTACACCTGGAGGAGTTGCAATGGAGTGTCTCTCGCTCAGCGCCAGTCCAGAGCCAAATGTCACCGCTTCAAAAAATAACATTCAAACCATGATGTAACAACAATCTTCTTTAGAACACTACATTACATTATCCCTTAATAAAACAGAGTCCGTGATCCTTGTTCGCGATGATCATAGTCAGTGGAGGTGCCAGCACTGGGAGAGCTGCCTTTAATGCCAACATAATGGAGAATGCGGAGGAGAGCGCTCAAGAGCCCACCGTTTTTCATGCTCCCCTCTTGAGCAGAGGCACCATGGAGGACTGTTGTCACTCAGATCATGTAAGAGTTCTAACCACCCACCATGCTTCAAATATGTGGAAAGTATACGCCACCTTTCCACTTTAATCAGGTTTGTGCAGTATGTTGATACCCAGGTAGAGGGGAGTGACAAATAAAATAACACTTTTACGTGGGTGATGAGCACAGCACTTCTCCCTCCCAATCCACCTGCCAAATACTCTTTCCAACCCAGTGCATATTGTTGATCATAGAAACGATTGTACCTATTTGACCATCAGCGATTGTCATTGGGTGGCACAGTGCCTTGTAAGTGATGGAATTATGGTTTTATTACAAGACATGTTATTACAGTAATTGCATAACAGTGGGTAATTGTAAAGATGTTTACATATCATAACACAAAATTCAGATACTTTTATATATTCATACCCTTATGTTTATGGTCTGGGTAAGGAAGAATATTTCTAAAAGATTACAGTGCATTTAGCCCACGAAAAGCTTGGATGGAGTTTGCATGTCTTGGCCCTATACATGCACAGTTAGTGGCGGAACAGAGGAGTTCCCTGCTGCTTACACTCGAAGAAAATGTTCCTTTCCTCCCCTTTCTAGGATTACTCAAAGGTAGCCGAGCTCTGTGGGCAGGCGCTCCCAATAAAAGGCACGGCCAGCCTCTCTGCAGGCGCCCCTGGCAGTCACCGGCAGCTCTGCACCGAGGTAGGAGTGGCGGCAGCAGCCTTAGGCCTTCAGGAGGATCGGCCGCGAGCCAGCCGGCGAGGGGAGCGCGTGCCAGTGAGAAAGGAGAGAGTGTGGAAGCTTGCACTGAGCGCCGCCTGACCCTGAACAACTCACTCCCCCAAATCGCTGTCTGGTGAGCTTGCATTTTTACATTAAACATTCTCCAAACGCGACGTGTTACTTCATGCTTAATACCAATACCAAGTACTCCGTTTTGAATCAAAGGACCACGAGAACCTGTTTCCTTGACAACGTTGTTGTATGTGTAACTTGTGTAGAAAAAAGCACCCGCATTGCAAACCTTAGCTGAAAGTGGAATGAATGGAGAGGAGCTTTCTGTTCACTTTCCCAAGCTTTTTAGCTTTTAAACTGTTTTTTTGCATGCTACTTTTGCGCTAAACCTTCACAATAAACAAATGGCAGTTTCAGGTCGAAATGGAAACATGTAGCCAGGCACTGTTATTCCAGACTGTAAGTAAATCATGTTTGACAGTCTTCAACAGTTCTGCCTGTGTGTTGTGTGATTATAATACACAAATACCCTGTATATGCTTCCAGGAATTTTTCCAGTGTATAATTACCGACCTCATAATTCGCACCTTGAAGCAAAAGATCTCCTTCACAGCACACTTCTGGGAGCAGTGTGCACCAGAAAGGGTTATGTTGTAATCGTAGCAAAATCTAGATGAAAAACTGAAATAGACGGCAGGGCCTGCGTCACCAGCGTGTGCCTTTTGCCGTCTCGCTGAGGGCCAGCAGTAAAGTGAGCTGACTAGCATTTTCTAGAGACATAATTTGTATTGCGCTGTGAAGGATAATTGAGAGTTACTGCTAATTACCATATAAGATAATTAACTCTTCTGACGTTCTGCCAACCGCTCTAAACCCAAGTAGTTATGTGTAACCTGGCTCTGACCTTGGCAAACATAATTTTCACAAGTGTGTACATTTGCTGCTATTTCTTGGCTACCATTTCTTTAAAATTTGCATATATGTTTTACATGCATATATATGTATTGCTGCTAAGGACAGGATGAGAGTCAAGATGCATGTGACACATTCCAGCACAATACGGATGCACTAAGGGTTGCTATGAACAAAGCGAAGATTGTGGGCACTTTTCCTAAAAACGCCTGATTAAGAGTGAGTTGGATACCTGTGGATGGAAATAGCTTGTTTCACCATTATCCTTGCACCTAAATCCAGCCATTCAGAGTCAGCCCAGATTGGGTAATAACATATGCGCCTGGTTTCACTGGGTAAAAATCTGCATTTTCAACTAAAATTGACCACCAACTTATAGCAAGTGGTAAATTGGAGCAAGGAATCACCACGATAGGGGAATTGTGGTCAGGGTTCAAGTACGTTTTCTGGGGCAGGGTTGGCTTGAGATAGGCAGGAGAGCCACCCAGTCTCTCCTATGCCATGGGAGGAGCCCTGGAAGGGGGTGGGGAGGGCATGTTGTGCTTGTACCCACAGCCCTACCTGATTAGTACACAATTTTACTACCAACTTTTCTGCCATGTAAAATCAGGTTTGGTGTTCCACACTACAAAGATCCAGGTGGGAAACACTGGGCCCTACGTGTTCTTTCAGAGTTGTATACCATCAGGAGATACCGCTCTGCCTGACTCAGGGCCGTAGATGCCAAAGTACTTGTGTAGACAGGTAGCACACTAATTCAGGGGAATGCTCAGATGGAAGAGTATGTGCATGTGACATGTGGAGAATGTGAGTAGTGTTTCAATGCCGTGCATAAGTACTACATTTATGCCATTATCAGGTTTTTGCCACTGCACCTTGACTTGTAGCGAAGCAATAGGAGTGAGAGGTATGCCACCTTCTCTGATTGATGTTATGGTACGGCGAGAGAATGTGTGTGAATACAGTGTGGCCTATGTGGGAAGTTCTTTGGTGTCTTATGGCAGAGGCTGATCATATGTTGCTGCTATGACTTAGGATCTGCACATTTGCCTGTATTGCAGAAAAGAATTGTCAGAGATATCTTGGCATGGGTTGTACCTGCCATCCATAGGGTGATTAATTTCAGTTTCAGAAGGCTGTGACAGTGAGTTTTATGTTGTCCAACTATTCTAGTGGTGGCTAGTGGTACTGTCCACTCATTATGGGATCCTCTTGGGAGAAGCCAAGACTTCCCTAAATTCCTGAGTAACAGTTGGTCTTGGGTGTTTTTTGTATCTGTTGGCAGAGAATTATTTTATTTTGTTACCAGTACAGAGAATTAGGTTAAACCCATGCTCTTCTTTTTATAAAGAGGGAAAGCCAGCTTTGATTTCAATCTAGAGCAGAGGGTTCACTTCCATTCATACATTTGTTGCTTTTTTTCAATTAAGCAGGGTCCTGCCATAGACCAACCTCTGGATGATGAAGAGGGTCTTGAAGGTCAGTCATCTGAACATGGAAAGTCTGTAGAGTTCTTGCAGGGCAAGGGAGATGTGGTTTCATAGATGGACATGCAGAAGTTGCCTTGCTGCCAATTCTCTCAGTCTCTGCAATGGCCGGAGAAGAAAATGAGTGGTACGCATATCGAGTCAATCTACAGTGTAAATTTAAGACAGATGTTAACCTGGAGCTCTTGTGGAAAACTTAAATATGGCAAGATTTGTTGCAGAGTGTTCATTGTGCAGAAAGTGCTCCTTGTGACTTGGTTCACTGGATGCACCAGCCAAAGGCCGGAGTCCATGATCACTTCCAGGGTTCTCATTTCTGTTGACTGTGCTGGTGGTGCACTGAAATCCCAGGGCAAGGTGATCATGGGATAGCCTGAGTGTCATCAGTGTAGTAGTAGCATTTTAGATTGAAAGGTTTGATGAGATCTGATAGTGGACTAACTTCTGCATTGAAAAGGAGTGATGACATGGTCGAGCCCAGTGGCGTTACGCAAAATGATGGGGTGCCCCTTGCAGAATGTGAAGAGAGGCCCCTATGTCTTCCCTAATTCGCAGATATTCATTGGCTGTGGGCTGAACAGGGGCCCCCTTGAAGGGTTGGGGGCCCCCTAGAAGGTTGGGGGTCCCCCTGCATCGCAGGAGCTGCAGGGGCCTGTGTTACACCCCTGGCCGAGCCAAATGCTATGCCAACATTGATTTTGAGAGGTGGAGATGTGAATGGGGCATGGAAGATGATGCATGATCTATTAGAAAGGTAGGAGGAGATCCACCCAAGAATACTTTCCTTGGGGCCGATTCACAGAACTAATCTGAGATAAAATCCTAAACTTACTACTTTTGGTATTCACAGAAGGCATTTAGTAGTAGTAAAGTTAGGACTCCTAACTTTGCTACTACTAAACTGAGATAAAATCCTAAACTTACTACTTTTGGTATTCACAGAAGGCATTTAGTAGTAGTAAAGTTAGGACTCAGATCTCAACCGACTTGGAAGAAGGACCAGACCAGAGGACAACTGCTCTGCTGCACCAAGGGACCAGCAAAGAGAGGCTGCACCAGCGAGGACTGCACCTGCTGCACCCGGTGGCTAGCGAAGAGAGGAACTGTGCCTTCCATGTCCTGCTCAAGAAGTCGCCTCCAGGAGCCCAGTCAAACAGAGATAACTCCGAGGACCTCCTGTTTGCAGCATAGGGACTCAACTGCTGAAGAAGCCAGCTGGGGCAAGTTGATAGCCCAAAGTCTTCAAGTCTCTACCACAGCCACCACGCAGCACCAAGGACCAAGGCCCAACACACAGAGTTGCACCCAGGTTTGCTGAACCCTGGAGCGCTGTCAAAGAGTTTCCGGGACCCTCAGAAGGTGAGTTATTGACCCATGAAGGATTGACCTGTGACAGCGACAAAGGGCGACTGGTATTCCAGTGGCAAATAGACTTCAGCCAAACTGGTGAGGACCTTGTGGGATGTTGATCCTGCAACTAGGATCCCCTCACCATCTTCTTGGACCAAGGAATCCCTGCCTGAAGTCCCCCATTGATCGCATCCACAGCATCCTTAGAGCATCTTCAGCATCCTTCCTCCCTTTCATCAGGACCTGTCCATAGGAATCCATTGCCTTGAACACCTGAAGGACTGCTTCCCCTGTGAAGTTAATTGTTCTTGAGTGAAATTGCTCTGATTTATTATTGCTTGTATAATCGTTATCACCGGAACCCTCTTGTGGATCTTTTTCATTTTAGCATCTAAATTCTTTTAAAAATACAGTCTATTTTCATAAATTGGTGTCGGAGTTCATGAGTGCCATGTTGATTTCTTCTTCAATTATTTTGTTGCTGTTTAAATGCTTTACAACTGTTCTTTTGTGTAACCTTGCTGCTCAGTGCCACAGCTACCCAGGAATGAGCGGAGGATTTTACAGACGAAACCTATTGGACCTAAAGGGGTTGGTAAGTGTATTAGATGGTGAGGTTGCACAACCACACCATATAATACACCCTATTTCCTCACAACAATGGAGCTAGTTACACCCCCTGTATTCACAGGCTGAATGTTATGTTGCTCGTCTGCTAAATTTAGCGTGTGAATGCAGTTCCCGTAGGATGTAGAGTGAGCTTACTCCCATGTGCGTTAGTAAAAGCATTGCACAGAATCGACCGCTGGTAAGTGAGTGAGCCCCTTGTATTAGGCTTTGAATTCCCTCAGGCCCAAAAGTCACTGTAATGTGGTGCAGTGCATGGAGATAAAACAATGTATTATTGTCTATGATGCCAGATGCTGCTATTGTACTACGCTTATGTAATTGATATTATATAGGAATATTTGTGGAAATAGTATAAGTGCAACCATATGGTTTTCTTAATCTTGAAGTAAAAGTGGGAGGTGGCATTATGAACTCTATTTCAGTCAATAACTATTTGATATTTTCAGGTGTCCCTCTGAAGAGAAGTTCCACGCTTTCAGCCAAGGGTACTACCATGGCGTTGAAACCAGCTGGCCATATCTGTGCTCTTCTTCTGGTCTTTATCTGGTGGCCGCAGCCAGGTCGGCAGCAGCATCTCTCTGGAACACCCAAAATCCAGTTACGACTGGCAGGGTCAGGAAGGAAGCCAAACGAAGGCCGCCTGGAGGTGCTCTACAACGGGGAGTGGGGGACTGTCTGTGACGACGACTTCAACATCGAAGTGGCAAGTGTTGTTTGCAAGGAGCTGGGCTTCGAGGCAGCAGTAACATGGGCTCACAGTGCCAAATATGGGCAAGGAAATGGTAAGCGCAGCTGACTACTTCTTTAACTCGAGACAAGTTTTAATAATGTCACAAATTATAACATTGTCCTATTGCCATTCCCGCTGGTTTTTATCAATGAGGGACTTCACAAGAAAATGTATGCATGTTGCCTATCTATCTATCTATCTATCTATCTATCTATCTATCTAACTAGATAGATGTATGTGTGTGTGTGTGTGTATCGATATATATATATGTATATATATATTTGCAGAGGCCAGAAGTTTTTCTTAGGAGCCAGCCGTCGTTACTGCTGAATGCAGGATTGTTGAGTGCAAAGGCTGCGTAGTTTCGATTGCCCTTCATACCTATCTCTTCCACCACCCTACAATTTCTGTCTCTTTATCTCACTCTTACATATTCTTTCTTACACCTACTTTCACCCTGTTTACCTACCTCTTTTCCTCTTTCTCTGCCTTTCTCTCTCTGGCCTGATGATGAAAAATAAGTCTGGGTCTCTAGAAATTATTGTCGGTGCCCATCATCTGTCACCTGCGGCACAAATTAAGCCTTGACCCCTGACAGGATAGCACTGTACATGTACATTCCTGCGATGGACCGGGGGACCCATTAAAAACGAATATTATGATGTTAGCCGCAGCCAACCGCTACAAATACCAGGACCATTTCACCAATATAAACTCTGCGCAGCTCCACGTGGTAAGTGTGCTGAGAACAGTGGTGTCTAGTGTTTTCGATTGCCTCTTGAGATTTAATATTCTGCCGGTGGAATGCTTGCTGCAATGATGGTTCAAAATAGAATAATTGTATTTTTTTATTAGTGCCAATCAATGGAGAGGTCTGGGGAGACGCATGCACATATCAACACTGTTATGCCTCTTTTGTGAATAGTGCAGAACCACCACAATAGTGTGATGTGCCACAGAAATCAGTGTTTCCATATCAATTTATGCATATCATGCTGACATTCCAAGCAACATTATGCAGACATATTCTGCCAGGTTTCACTTGGCAAAATGTGTCCTAAACATGACAGCCTGTTACTAACACAAATCTTGGAATCCTGATTTGGGCGTAAACTGCTGTTTGAACCAAACTGACATTTTGAGAATCTTATAACGAGGACCTTGGTGAGGAAGTGTAGATCCTATAACATCGGGTCACAAGCCCAGATATTCTAGGTTTCCTAAGACTGAGGCGGCCAAGCTGTCATTTCTGACATTGGAGGTCCCTAAGTGCAATTGTGCTATTTATGCTCTTCTCCTTGCTTATTTGCATTGTGTCCAGTGGCTCACTGATGACCCCAGGAGATCTGTCTTACAACAGGGGCCACACCCTGTAGGACAGGGCCATAGAACCCCTTTCTAATGCTGTAACTACACTTTGGTCAGTGCTTGAAGTGGAAAAAAAGAAGTGCAGGTACTCTGTACCAGAGTACCAGTTTATTTCTGAGAAGTGCCGCTACTCTCCAATTACACCTGCATGCATGCTCCTCAACACTAGCTCACTCCACAGAGATCTGGGAGCTGCTGCACAACAATGCCCCTGACCTACTGTTCCTCACAGAGACCTGACTGAACCCTGCAACGCCACAGCCATCTCTCCCGCTACAAGATTGTAAGACAAAACAGAATTCACAAGTCTGGAATCACCATCATCCAGAAAAACACTATCAGCTGCACCACATCCACAGACATGTCATCTTCCAACATGGAACATCTGTATTTCAAGCTCCAGGTCACACCCAACTTCACCCTAAGTGGCACTCTTATCTACAGACTACCAGGTCGCACACCAATTTCACCGACACCATAACGGACTTCGTTGCACCACTCACATTCAATGCTAGCAATCACATCCGACTCGGAGACCTGAACCTGACCCTGGAAGACCACATTGACCTCGATTCAAGAGGACTCATTGAAGACCTTGGAAGCTGGGGCCTCACTCAACAAGTAAAGGGGCATACCCCCATTGCCGGACATCTTCTGGACCCTATTTTCACCAACTTCTGCAACATTTCAGTACATGAGCCCACACCAATCTCCTGGACAGACCACGCCCTCGTCAAGTTCACTATCTCCATCCAACGCACATGCACCACTGCCAGACCAGCCTGCCGAACTGGAACAGCATCACTGACAAGGACTGGAACACCGTTCTCAAGATCCACCAATCCGAACCCAGCAACAGCCTCCCCAAAGCCATTAAGAATTTCAACAACTGGATCACCTCCTGCTCTGACTCCCTAGCCCCCCTCATAGACAGCAATACAGCAAGCTCCAGACCCCAGGCCAGTTGGTACACCGGGGAACTCATTATGATGAAACGCCACTGCAAACAACTGGAGCACAAATGGATAATGAGCTAGGACAATGCAGACAGGGCCACGTTCAAACCTGCTATAAGGCTCTGCCAGCAAATGATCTGGACCACCAAACATGCCGCTCTGGCAGATCGTATCAATGCCAGCACCAACAGAAAAAAACAAATCTTCGCCATTGTGAAATATTTCAGATCAGCAGCGGCCTCCTCCAACTCGATCACACACTCGCAGGACCTCTGCAACAATATCTCACAATTCTTCAGGAACAAAATCACTGCCATTTACAGAAACTGCAGCCCACTACCTGGTCCAACAGACCTTGCGAGACACCTCCTAATATTATCCAACGAACCAATGCTAACCACGTGACCTGTCATTACCCCAGAAGAAGCCACCATGAAGTCCATCCACTTAGGTGTGGCATCGGACCCCTGCCCCCACCATGCCTACTCCAGAGGAGTGAAACCCATCAGCGCCATGCTCACACCTATTCTGAATGCCTCCACCTCTTCTGCAACCTTCCAAGATGCTTGGAACTACACAATTGTCCTCCCATTGTTGAAGAAACACTGCTTCTATTCTTGGCCAAGGTCTTAGAGAAAATCATTAACAGACACCTCACCAAATACCTCCATGGCCACAAACGCCTCAACATCACTCAGTCTGATTTCAGACCTAACCACATAAAGGAAACTGCCCTCATTGCCACCACAGGTGACATCCACATGACTCTGGACAGAGGAGACACAGCAGCCCCTGTCCTCCTCGACCTCTCCACAGCATTTGACACAGTCTCCCACCCCATCCTCATTCAACATCCACACAACATCCAAGGACACATACCCCATGTTAGATTTGGGGGTCTCTAGTTGGCAGAGGTAGGTACCTTTGACCAAATAGGGACCCTTGCGTCTAGTCAGGGAAAGGGGGATACACTACTAAAATAACCCCTGCTCACCCCCTTGGTAGCTTGGCACGAGCAGACAGGCTTATCTCAGAGGCAGTGTGTAAAGCATTTGTGAACATATACAGTAATCAAGTGACTACAGATGGACACCACACCAGATGTATATTAAAAATAAGTATCTTTTATATAGATTTAACAAAAGACCACAAACGACAAAAATCCACAATACTGTACTTCAAAAATGGTAGAATTAGCTCAGTTCTCTTAAGATGGTAAATGCGACACTTTGAGTTCAATGTACCTTAGGATGCGTAACGCTATACAACGAAAGTGTTGCAGGGAAGGTGATGCGTCGGTTCCTTACACGCAAGAACGGTGATGCGTTGGGTCCCTACTGATGCGCAGGGGATGCGTCGGTTCTTCTCTGCGAGGGGAGGTGATGCGTCGGTTTCTTACTGCGCTTTCGTGGCGATGCGACCAGCAACGCCTAGATGCGATGAAGATCCGGTGCAATGAACAAAGATGGCGTCTTCTTCCTGATGCGACACGATGCGTGCACGCCCGACGGCCGTGCGGCGACTCAACGATTCTTCTGAGCCGCGACAGGCCCTGCGACAAGCTTCCCAGTGATGCGGCGGCATCTGATGCGACGTCGGTCCTCTTCTCCGGCAATGCGAGGCGCTTCGGCAACGATGCTTCTGAGCCGCGACAGGCCCTGCGACACCCTTCCCGGCGATGCGGCGGCGTCTGATGCGACGTCGGTCCTCTTCTCCGGCGATGCGAGGCGCTTCGGCAACGATGCGGCAGCGGCGGCGACACTCTTCTCCGTTGAGGCGGCGGCATCTGATGCGACGTCGATCCTCTTCTTCGGCGATGCGAGGCGCTTCGGCTGCGGCGGCGACGCTTCTCCTTCGTGAGTCGTCGCGCTTCCAGCTCCTTGCGACACGCAGTCCCTCAGAAAGTCCAGCTCAGCAGCAGGCACTTTACAGAAAGCCTCTTGGGGAGCTGGTTGGTGAAGTCTCTTGTCCCTGAGACTTTAGCAGGAGGCAAGCTCTTCTCTCAAGCCCTTGGAGATCTCTTACAAGTTGATGAAAGTACACACAAAGTTCCTTTCTCCTTTCTTTGGCAGTCAGGCAACCACTGCAGGCCAACCCCCAAACAGCACTCAGCTTAGGGATAGTCTCCTCCTCAGTTTCTCTGGTTCCTCTCCTCAGCAAAGGTTTCTTCTTGTTTCCCAAAGTGATCTAAAGTTCTGGGGTTTGGGTCCCCTCTTTTATACACCAAAATCCTTTGTCTCTGAAGGCAGAGAGGCCTTGGCCTAGTCCAAACCAGTTCTGGTCAGTCCTGGAGCACTTTGTTGACAAGACTCCTTCTTTCCTTTCACAGAGTAGGCCAGGGACATCAGACACACCACAGGAGGTGGAGCCAACATTGTGGAGGGAAGGCACAGCCCTATTCAGGTCCCAGGTGCAACTCCTCCCACCTATCTCCATGCAGATCTCTCTATTCAGCCCTGTGCTGACTCACCCTGTCTCCTGGAGTCCCCCAGCCCCTGTCACTCACAAACCCAGACAAGGAATACACAACCTAGCAGAGGCAGGCTTGGATAGTTAGGCAAGAAAATACCTACTTTCTAAAAGTGGTATTTTCAAACACAGAATGTTAAAACCAACTTCACTAAAAGATGTATTTTATCATTATAAGCTGTAATAATCAAACTGCCCATTCTGGCCTATGGGGAACAGGCAGCCTTGCAATAGTGAAAAACGAAAATGGCTGTAATTCACTATTAGGACATGCCACACACATCAGGGCATGTCCTACCTTATACTTACAATGCACCCTGCCCTTGGGCCTACCATAGGGGTGACTAATATGCAGAAAAGGGAAGGTTTAGGGACTGGCAAGTGGGTGCACTTGCCCAGTCAACATGACAGTACCAGACTGCACACAGGCTCTGCAATGGCAGACCTGAGACACACTTTTACAGGCTGCTTCTGTGGGTGGCACAACCAGTGCTGCAAGCCCACCAGCAGCATTTGGTTTACAAGCCCTGGGCACACTCAGTGCACTGTACTAGGGTCTGACAAGTAAACAAAACCAACCAATCATGGAATCACTAATCCATACATCAATTTACCATAGGGAGCACTTGCACTGTGGCACTGAATAGCAGTGGCACAGTGCCCAAAGCATCTATAACCAGCAAAAACACATGAGGCAACAGCAAAAAATGGAAGGGAGACCCACACCAACAGTGCCAGGTCTAACACCCCAATGGATCTGCTCCATCCTGACTGGAAGGTCCCATTCAGTCAGCCTGACACTATATTCTTGGTAAACGCCCATGACCTCATCTGCGGAGTTCCACAAGGATCCTGCCTCAGGCTGACCATCTTCAACTCATACATGATCCCTCTTGCCAGAATCATCTGCTCTCACGACATCAACGTCCTCTCCTATGCCAACGACACACAACTCATTCTCTCCCTCAAAGACGGACAAGACGCCCAGTACCCGGATCAGATTCAATGCATGCATGACTGAAATCGTCAACTGGCTGAAGGCCAACTGTCTAAAGCTGAACACCAACAAGACCAAAATCATGATCTTCAGGAAGAGTACATCACGGTGGGACTCCACCTGGTGGTCAACATAGCTAGGAATGACACCTATCCCCACTACCCACACCAAGAACCTCAGGATCATCATCGACAGCAAACTTGAGATGCCCAAGTCAATGCCGTCACCGCCTCATGCTTCCATACCCTAAAGATGCTGAGAAAGATTTCCAAATGGCTCTCAATCAGCACCAGGAAAACCATCACACATGCCCTGATCACAAGCAAGCTGGACTACGGGAACACCCTCTATGCCGGGATCAACAGAAAACTCATCAGAAGACTGCAGACCATTCAGAACTCAGCAGCCAGAATCACTCGCAACCTTCCTCGCCCCACTCACATCACACTACACCTGAAGAAGCTATACTGGCAAAAACAAGCATAATTCTAACTCCTTACTCCCACTTTCAAGGCACTATATAAAAATGGTTCAGCATACCTCAACAACTGCATCTGCTTTCACTAACATTCCAGTCACCTTTGCTTGTCTAGACTCCTATCTGTAAAAATCCCACGCATATGGAAAACCAGATACGGTAGTCGAGATTTCTCTTACATTGCTTCTAAAGTGTGAAACGATCTGCCACTACACAGAACAGCAGTAGTGGCTGCTACGGGGCAGCAGTGGAGGGGGGGGGGGTTAAAAAAAAAAGAAAAAAAGAAAATCAAACTTACCTTACCGGTGGCCGCCTCTCCTCTGTCCTTTTTGCCATGACACAGGTAGGAAACAGGAAGCACACAGGCACCCAGACTCCCTTAGCCAAACACAACGCTGCCGAGCAGCGTTGTGATTGGTCTGAGCGTCATGGTTCAGCACTCAGACATGGACTGGGGACTGTGCATGTTCTCCGCCCAGGCTGTGCATTACAGCCAGTGGAGAACATGCAAAGTGCGCATGACTGTTTGGCCGTCCCAAGAAGGCCGGCCAAACTGGCATATGCACTTGGAGAGTGCTACCACTCTTCCCTCTGCAATGCTCTGGCCAGACCAGCCCCACCCCACACCTACAGAGCCACTAGGGAAAAATAAAATGATAATAACATTTGTGTGCGGAGATGCTCCTCCTCCTTAGCGGAGGAGCCGCTGCTGCATAAGAACCTCCTTCTCACTTCTTGAACTCCGCAAAACAAGCAAGAAGAGAGTAGTCTCACTAGGCCCTAGATGTGACTAGCCCCATACCTGTTCAGTGCCAGAATACCACCCCAGGTGATAGTGCGCTCTAGAAATCTGCATAACATAACATCATGTGTTCGAATGACTAATCACCCTATTTGCATACATTCAAGGCCTGACCTTCACTGTATCTCTGCCCCTAGGTTCTAGCTCCCTTTTTGTGCCGAGACACAATATGTGTCTTGGCTCAGTTTTTTGTGTTGTTTTTATCTTTTGGAAGTTTGTGTTCGTTACACCTCTCTTTTTGCTCTTGATTTATCTTCGTTTGAATAAATCAGTGTTCATTCTGTCCCTTTTCTCTCCTTCTTTTTGCTAAAATACCCTCTGTATAACCGGTCTCCTAAAATCACGATCCCAAAATATACTGCATAAAAAATTATGTTTCCTATAAACTTTCCCACCAAGCACAGGTTGGTCTGTGGTTCTTGAGAATAATCATATATCTAGCAACTGCATCTCGGCCCTAAAACCACATCTTCTAAACCACGTCTAAACATATAGCATTATATGTCCAAGTACACAACATATTTGTCTCTCTGAAGCACGTCTCACAAGTTCAAATTATCTTCATATCCTAAGAATGCGATGTAAAGGACACCTGGGATTTGGGTATTGTGGAGAGATTGGGAGGTCCGATTAAGACGAAGTGTTTCGGTCAATGTGTATTGTGGCCCCAGCCAAGTGATGAGGCGTCATGTCTAATACACCGCTACATGCCTAATGCAGGTATAACAAATAGATGGTTTGGTGACTTTTCTGGGGAGCCCATGTTGGTAAGTTACTACAAAAATCAACCGATGTTGATGGTTATAGAATTTGGCTAAAGGCGTAATTAGGAGGTATACACGTGTGTGAAATCAGATGAAGGTATATCAAGTGGTAGGATTCATGAAGAAAAAGATGGAAAAGGAGTAGCAGTGATTGCAGACTTGGCGACATTAAAAATGTTCTTTGCCATGTGTCATTCACTTTCTAGCCCTAAACATTCACCAGATAGGCCATTGTCACGCACATAACATATGAATGGCCAGATGACGTACCATGATCTTTGTTACAAGATATTTCCTTTGGGTTTTTGCCCGTTTTTGGCTTCGCCCCCATCATGTAAATTATCACTAGGCACCTTCATTAATGCCAAGCTGTTCGAAACACAGCAGGGGCCTGAACAAGGTCTCCCATGGCAGGAGCCTAGTGCAGATAACTAATCAATCAGTTACCGCTATGTTCAACTTCCTTGCATAGTCCTTTGTCAGTAAGGATGCCACACGGTTTAAGTTTCTCTCCTTGACCTCCCAGAAGAAAGTAGAGGGACTCCAATATGCAGTGCCATTTACTATGTATTGTCACAGGAAGAGGGACAGTCTTTACACATTCAAAGAACTCAGAACACTTTATATAGATCTCCAGGGGCATCTGTGTAGAATCCCATATGTCCGTCCTAACAATCTCTTTTAATAGGGCTCCCAGTGACTCCTCTCAGGATGCACTCATTGCTTGTGTGGACATACCATACATACCTTATGAAACTTTCATCCCGGACCCTGACAACTCATAGGATTAGCAGAAGGACACATCCATCGGTTCAGAATATGCGTGGATGACTTTATGCCCTTGGCCGATGATCTATTGGTAACAAATGAAAAATCTGAACGGGCCTGGGTCACTCCACGTAGATAATTAGTGCTGGTGACGCATCCAGCCAGCCTACTGCTCTTTATCATCAGGAGAGTAGTACCAACAGGAAATGTGAGCGGAAAGTCTTCCTGCTCCAGGTGGAATTCGGGGGAAACTATTTGTTTACATTTTGGCCCTGTGTGAGAACACACTGATGTAAGGATCTAAAGTTATCAAAGCACTAAGTCATGGATCCGTCTACCAGAGGTAATAGCTACCAGAAGACACACTTTAGCCAATACCAGGATAAAGATATAGATTCCAGAGAATGATACAGCACCCCTTACCACTCATCTACGAGTCGGGGAAGGTCTCGTGAAGGTCACAGAGAGTTCTATACCAGTCTGCAGCTCTGAAAGCGTCTGAACACTGTGTGATGCTGACTCCCAAAGGTATACACTTTGCCGACTTGGCCTGCAGGTAGAAACTGAAACCCCTTAAATATGGTCTTTTGAAAACCAAGCACTGAAAAGGGTCACATTCGCAGAAATGTAATCCCATCATTGGACAGTACTTGGCAAAATGGGCAAACTTGGGGGAAGGTATGTTACGTTCCAGCTGCAGATGTGCAATCGTACTCTGTCCTTTTCCAGGCCATCAGGGGAAGATTATGGATGACTAACAACGGAAGGTCGGGTGACTGAAAAAAGATACATAAATACAGGGGTCTTGAGATGGCCAGTATCAGGTTCCCAGGATTTAGGTCACTAGATCTTCCTGAATCTTCCTCAGAAGTCATGTGCAATGGGGAACAAGAGACCCTTTGGCCATGGAAAATATAGTTTGGCCACAGTAAGGCCCCTCACGTTCTGCTTTTGATGCAGAATGCCAGAAGGATGGCTCGCAGCTCAACCACTGGCCTACTTCATTCAAAGTCAAATAAGCCTGGACTGACACACTTTTGCCAGTGTTGAACTCCAGCCCCAATAGCGCGAAGTGTTGCCAACACATATGGTTAAATAGAATGCATAAGAACCTCTAGCACAAGGTAGGAAGTCATCACAACATAGTTGGAGTGCGACCTGATAAGGCTGGAACCAGGGTTTCCCCACTGTGCTGGCAGAACACTTCAGTTTTTCAGAAGCTAGCTCACCAAGGCTTGCAGGGTCGAGGCAGGCTCATGAAACTGCTTCTGTGGCAGCTGCAGTAAATCCTTGCACCTACGGGCATTGTTGGACTTGGCCCTTTTTGCAGGGTCGTCCCTAAACTTTTTGCCTTTCCCCTAGCCTTTTTCTGACATGGTGTTGGTGGTTTTAGGACTCTGGGCACTTAAGCACTGCTGTCCAGTGTAAGGTGCGTGTGCTCTCTGTGTTAAATATGGTAAGATTGGTCTACACCTGTTTGGCCTATTTAATTTACCTGTCAGTCCCTTGTAAAGTGGTATCTCATATACCCAGGGCTGGTAAATTAAATGCTACTGGTGGGCTTGCAGCGCTGATTGCGCCACCCATCAAAGTAGCCTTTCAAACCTATCTCAGGCCTCTGCCATTGCAGGGCCTGTGCGCGCAGTGTTACTGCCACTGTGACGTGGCACCTAAAGTGTGTGCCATGTCCGTGACCCCCCTTTTACTACATGTCAGTCACCCCTAAGGTAGGCCCTAGCTAGCCCTATGGGCAGTGTGCATTGTAGGTAAAAGATAGGACATGTACCTTAAGTGTGGGACATGTCCTGGTAGTGACAAACAGCCATTTTGGTTTCTCACTACTGTGGGGCTGCCCTCCCATAGGAATGCATTGGGGATTCCCTGATAAGTGTTTCAGTGGTAATTCCTGATATGAGAGGCGCAGCGTGGTCAAGTTTGGTATGTTTGAAATAGTAATAATAAATGCTACGCAATGGTGTGCGCAGATTTATTATAACTATTTTAGAAATGCCACTTTTAGAAGTTGGCATTTCTGTGTGCTATGTGTCTGCCTGCCTGATGTGAATTGCCTGTCTGGCTTTTGAGTGACAGGGGCTGGTGAGGTGTGTGTGGCTCCAGGAGGGGCAGGGTGAGTCAGCGCTAGGCTGAATGGGACATCTGCATTTGGAGTAGTGGGAGGAGAAGTCCCTGGTGCCTGAATAGGTCTGTGCCTAGCCTGTACAATGCTGGCTCCGCCCCCTGTGGTGTGTCTGATCACCAAGCCCCCACCTCACAATAGGGAAGAGGAGCCTGGTAAACAGAGTGCTCCAGAACCAGTTGGAACTGGTTTCCCCAAGCCCTGTGCTTTGCAGACAAAGGGGAAAAGTGGTATAAAGATAGGGGCTGTGACCCCATGAAAGGTTGCTGTTCCTGTGCTAAGGGGGCCTGCTGCTGGGCTCCAGGAGGAACCGCCACAAGGGACTGCCTCCCTGCTGGAGGACCCTGTGAGCTGGCCTGCCTGGGCCCAGCCTTGAGCCCCTAAAAACTTTGCTGCTGGAGCTGGGGCTCCTAGCGCCTCGTGAGCGCTCTGATTTCTGATTGCCGGGAGAGAGGAGCTGGCGCCTGCATCGTGCTGCTGCCGAGATCGCTGGAGGGAATCCGGGCGTAGGGATTCCCCCGAGTTCCCTTCAACAGCCGGTGCCCACCCCGCATTTGGCCAAACCGAGCGGGAGCCTACCCCGCTTTATGCATAATTTCAAGAGCAGGTGCCCACCCCGCATTTGCGTGCTCTTGGGAGGCAGGAGCCTACCCCGCATTGTGGTGCCGAAGGAGCGGGTGCCCGCCCTGCGTTTTATGCATATTTTATTAGCGGGAGCCCACCCCGCGTTTTGTGCTTTGAAGCGGGTGCCCAGCCCGCAATTGTCTTTATTTCAAACGGGAGCCTACCCCCTATTGCCGCCGAGACCTCAAGGGAATCACCGCCGCGGCCCGGGAGGAAGACAGAAGCCACCACCGAGAGCACCAAAAGCGGAAGACAGGCGCCCCTGCGCCTGACTGTGGGCGGGGCCTGCTGAGGCAGCTGGTCGGAGCCTCGCGGGCTCCATTTCCGCCTCCCCCTGCCTTGGGAAAGCCATCCGGAGCCTTGCGGGCTTTCCATCTAAGTCCCGGTCCCAGGAAGGGGGACCGGGCGAAGGGAGACAGGCAGCACTGCACCTGAGTCGAGGCGGGGCTCCCGTGTGGTGAGGAGAGCCCCGCGTGCAGTCTAGAGCCGGCCAGAGCCTCGTGGGCTCACCAGAGCGTCGGATCCAGAGGACAGCGGAGGAAGAGTCCCGGTGAGTGGGGCTCCACTTGAGTGGTGCTCGTTTGGCCTGTTTTGGGTTTACTTCACAGCTGCACCGCGGGAGAGAGCGGGCAGCTGCAACATCGCGCACATTTATGTTGGAGAGTCCCAGTGGGGGACTCAGGGCCCAGGAGTGCCAGTGCCTGTTCATTTTGCCACAGCTGCCCCACCGGACATTAGGCAGCTGCAACGAGGGGGCGATTTTGTAGGCGTCCCAGAGAGGGAGCTCCCAAGAGGCACAGTGGTGCCAGGGCTCATTTGCCACAGCTGCCCCGCCTGACAGTGGGCAGGTGCAACGTTGGGGGCAATCTTGGCTCCACTGAGGCACACTGTCGGTGCCTGGAGCTGCTTCGGTGCTCCCAGGGGGGCCCCGTAGGGCCAGTGCTTGTTTTGTTCCCTCAGCTGCGCCGCCGTAGCGGGCAGCTGCAACGTGGGGCAAAGTTATTTACAGAGCCCCAGAGTGGGGCTCACCAGGCACAGTAGTGTCAGTGCCATTTTCCGTTGGGAGCCATTTCTTCTAGGTGAGAAAGGGGGTGAGTGCCGCCCATGCCCCCGCGCATTTGCGCACTTTGTGTTTGCTACCAAGGCAGCCAGGAGGTCATTTGAGAAGTCCCCCCTAGAGCCCTGACTTTCTGGACAAAGGGCCTTTGAGCCCCAGTATATGGCCAGCTGGCCTGGGGGTCATTTCGGTGTTTTATGCCCCATGTGATGCCTCACGATTATGCCTATGATTTCCTTTTTGGCCTAATGTTATGTTTATGAGGTTCATGCATAATGTGTCCTGTGCCTAATGCGTAGTGTGGTTTAGGTGTAATGTGAGTCAGGCGCAGTAGCGGTCCGTGCAGGGCGTGCTTGCCGGGCGGTGACGTGGGGCGGGGGAGGGGCAGGGGGTAGTGAACACCGGAATACGGATGAATGCAGGTAAGTAGACAATTAAATTACTAAAACGAATTTCGTTGCGCGCGCTGCATCGCATTTGGCGATGCAGCGCGCGCAACGAAATTCGTGTTAGTAGTTTAATTGTCTACTTACCTGCATTCATCCGCATTCCGGTGTTTACTACCCCCCACCCTGCCCCTCCCCCGCCCCACGTCACCGCCCGGCAAGCACGCCCTGCACGGACCGCTACTGGTCAGGCGTAATGTGTTTATGCTGGTGAGGCCTATTGCATAATGTGTTTTATGCTTCCAGTGATGCAGACATAATGTGTTTATGTTGCAGGTGATAATGCTGAGGTCATTATTGTACCAGTAGTTACTGGTTGTGTTTTAGATTTACTCACCTGATCTAATGGTTCTGACCGTGGCCCGATTGGCCTGGTCCTGTATATAATCCCCTGTGAATATTGCCAGTGCCAGTTGGCACAGTGTAAATGTGTGATTATGTTTCTAATGTGTTTATGACAATACAAAGGCTATTTTTGATATAACCTTGTGTGGAGTTTCTTTTGTATTGTGCCTAGTGTGTTGCTGCTGTGTGTGTGTGTTGCGCAAACGCTTTACACATTGCCTCTGGGATAAGCCTGACTGCTCGTGCCAAGCTACCAAGGGGGTGAGCAGGGGTTATCTTCAGCGTGTAACTCCCTTGCCCTGACTAGAGTGGTGGTTTCTGTCTGGCTTAGGCGCAAGCCCTAGCCAACCAGAAATCCCATTTCTGACAGGCATTTTTTACCGAAGACCTCCAGCATGCTTAGAAGAGCAGTACGATGATGAAGGTTCATTTTGCCCCATACTGGAAATATAGTTCTCAAATTAGTCTTGTACCTGTCGTCAATGATAAAAGTAACTGGGACTGTTGAGGATGAGATTTCTCCTGATTATCATAAAATCAAAATGTAAATCATTTCAGGCTTGAAAGGGCATTGGATTCAGCCTTGAAAAATGGAGGGTCACTGGCAAACCAGTTGTTCAGGGAATATCTGCATCCCCTTCTCATACAACAAAACCTCCACCACTGCCTAAACTGCCATGAAGAGCATTGTATCCAATGAAAGTCCCAAGTGCATGGCTGTGAACTAATAATGATGCCGCCCCATCAGATGGGGACAAAAACATAGCATACGTTAGGTCCTGAAGGCTAATAAATGGGTTGGTGTGGCACAATGAAAAAGAAAAGCCAGGCAAAGAAGAGGTAATTATCCAGGGCAAGAGAGGATTCAGTGGAAAAGATATCTGTACTATCTATGGAACATAAACATACCTACATTAAAGTCAAGGCTGAAATGCATAGAGTAAGGACAGTGTTAAGAAAGCAGAACAAGGTTGGCAATGTGACATTAGTGGACTTACTTTTTTTTGAAGACAGAGATAATAGTAATTCTTTTGTTGTTGTCTATAGGTCCGATCTGGCTGGATAATGTCCGCTGCACAGGTACTGAGACCACCCTGGCCCAATGTGACTCCAATGGCTGGGGTGTGAGTGACTGTAAGCACTCAGAAGATGCAAGTGTGCTCTGCTCCGAGAAGCGGTTACCGAAGTTTGAACAGGAGAGGCAGTCTTTGACCCTCAATATGAAAGTAAGATATTGTGCCCTCAGTATCTAGCATTGCTTTAAAATCAGAGAAAAGAATGTATATAATTGTGCATTTTTTTGTATCGTTCTGGCAAAGCGAGTCAAACAACTAAAGACCAACTCAGCACACTTTGCAGAGTAAGAGTAAAAGAGAAGTTTACACGCAGGCATACGTCCAGATGAAGACACAGGACTCAATCTTGTTGAAGTGTTGTGATACTGTATACTCAGGCCTTCATTTAACCAGGCCTAATTACACACACCACCCATCATTCTCCTGCATCATTTACTGGTTCTAGCTGCTCTTATTGAGAGGAGTTGTTAAGTCAAAGTGGGAGACTGGTGGGCTGTAATAAGCACCGTGTGTTTCCAATAGGGCCATCTCGCGGAACATCGCATACTTGTCTTAGGCCCTGAGGACGTCCATGTGGCTAGCACTTGGTCCCATGTCACCACACCACCAGACTTCTCCCCACAAGGTCATGTAAAGAAATGGGCAGAAAATACTGTAACCCGATTCTTACATGGCAGATATTTCGCAGTGTTATAGGTGGGGATAACACCCCCACCACCCTCCTAAAATTGATGGCTGGGAGGTAGGACCTTGGTGGTGGGAGGCTAAAGCAAGTGGTAAACATTCATACAAACTATTGTTAATGTGAACTCAAGCAGGCCTGAACGGACAGTAAGCTGTAGTTGGCAGGCTTTTGTGTGTGAAAAATTAAGGTGTCAGAGAGAACTCCCCGTTGCAACGTTACACATGCTTTTCTTATTCAAACTTGGTAGTAACGTAAGAGACTTGATTGTCCCATAGACAGACAGCACCAATCACTGGACTTTATAATTTTGAACTCTTCAATTTACAATAGCTCTGTAATGCTCAATCATAATTGTTAGAAATGGGGGTCTCTAGTTGGCAATGGTTTGCACCGTTGTCCAAGTAGGGACCTTTCTGCCTAGTCAGGGTAAGGGGGATACACTTCTAAAATAACCCCTGCTCACCCTCTTGGTAGCTTGGCATGAGCAGACAGGCTTATCTCAGAGGCAGTGTGTAAAGCATTTGTGCACACGCACGAATACAGTGAAAACACTACAAATGGACACCACACCAGTTTAGAAAAATAAGTAAATCTAACCAAACAAGACCAAAATGACAAAAATCCACAATACAGTAATCAAAATATGACTTTTAAAAGGTAAAAATAGTTCTGTTCATAAAAAATGGTGGATGCGACACTTTCAACACAAAGTACCTTCGATGCGTCAAAAACACAAGCAAAAAGGATCGAAGAGAAGGTGATGTGTCGGTTCCTTACACACAGGGAAGGTGATGCGTCGGTTCCTTGCTCCGGGGGAGGTGATGTGTCAGTTCCTTACTGATGCGCAGGGGAGGTGATGCATCGGTCACTTACCAGAGAGGAGGTGATACCTCGGTTTCTTACTGCATGAGTAGGTGATGCGTCTGTTTCTTACTGCGTCCCCCAGCGAAGCGACAGACATGGCGCCTCAATGCGATGTGTGACGATCTGGGACGATGCGATGCATGAAGATCCGGGATGCACTGCGACAATTCCAGCTGCGCTCCCTCGATGCGTTGGTTCTTACACAGCAACGCCGTCGAAGATCGGTGCACAGGACACGTCGCACGGCGGCACTTCAGCCACGTGCAGGCGCTGTGTCGATTCTTCGGCTGCAGCGATGCGTCGGAAATTTTCTTCCACCACTGCGATGCGTCGGAACCAGGCGATGTGTCGATTTTCACAGTTCTTTAGTCTTTTGCAGTTCCTATCTCAAGAAACAACCTCCAGAGGCCCAGAACACTGGCAGGTACCTCTTGGCAGGTCAGAACTCCCAGCAAAGGAGTTCAGAAGGGACTGCTCCAGCAAAGGAGTTCAGGGGGGACTGGGGGTGAAATCTTTGTGTCCCTGAGACTTCAGAACAGGAGGCAAGTTCTACTTCAAGCCCTTGGAGATCTTCTGCAAATAGGAGACCCAGCACAAAGCAAAGTCCTTGTCCTTTCCTTGGCAGAAACAGCCACTGCAGGCCAACCCCAGACAGCACACAGCAAAGGGGCAGTACTTCTCCTCAGTTTCTCCAGCTCTTCTCCTTGGCAATGGTTCCTCTTGAATCCCAGAAGTAATCTAAAAGTCTGGGGTCTGGGCCCCACTTTTTATAGCACAAATTCCTTTGTTCTCTGGTGGCAGAGAAGCCCTTTGCCCAGCCAAAACCAGTTCTGTCCTCTCTGGTGCAGCTTCCTGGCAGGAGGTGGAGACAGCATTGTCCAAGGCAGACCAGGCCCATTCAGGTGTGAAAGAAATCTCCTCCCCCTACTCTGAATGCAGCCCAGGTCTATTCAGCCCAGCCCTGACTCACCCTGTAAAGGCAGGACACACCTCACCCCCCCAAGTGGCTGTCTGAACAGAATGTACATCTCCAGCTCCTGTCACTCCAAATCCAGACAGTCAATCCACAAACCAGCAGAGGCACACAGGATGGCTAAGCAAGAAAATACCTACTTTCCAAAAGTGGTATTTTCAAACAGAATGTAAAAATCATCCTTACTAAAAGATGCATCTTTATATTCTGAGTTCAGGCATACTAAAATTTTCCGTCCTATCTTTTCCCAATGGAAAGTTATATTTATAAGATGTTATAAACAAACTCCCATTCTATCCCATGGGACAGATAGCCTTTCAATAGTGAAAAACGAAATTCACTGTAGTTCACTATCAGAACATGTTACACACATCACAACATGTCCTACCTTTCACAGACACTGCACCTTGCTCACAGGGGTACCTTGGGCCTACCTTAGGGCTGACTCACGTGTCAGAAAAGGGAAGGTTAAGGTCTGGCAAGTGGGTGCGCTTGCCAGTTCGACATGGCAGTTTTAAACTGCACACAGACACTGCAGTGGCAAGTCTGAGACCCTTTTGAAAGGCTGCTTGTATGGGTGGCACAATCAGTGCTGAGGGCCCACTAGCAGCATTTGACTTACAGGCCCTGGGCACACACAGTGCACTGTACTAGGGACTTAGCGGTAAGTCAAATAAGCCAATCATGGAAACATCAATACATATTGTGAGAAGTTGGCCTGGCATATGCTGTCCACTAATTATAGTGGGCACCTTGCACCAGTCCAAACAACCCCTTATTGGAGATAGGTTAAAGACAACCTTTATTGAAAGCTATCCTAGTGGTAGCTATGGAGAGCAGCCTTCAGGCTAAGTCTTGAAGGAATGTAAAGCAGCTTGTTTTACCAGTCTATAATCTCTTGAGTGACCAAATGAAAGAGGACCACACCAGGTATATATTCAAAATATATGTATTTATTGCTAAACACACCCCTCTAGTCTCTTTATGAGGCTAGAGTTCGAAGCTACATAAATTATAAGTTAGTTATCTACAGTAATAGCACAAATACACGTTTGAGCCCTAGGGGCGTACCAAACCATATACCAATAAAGTGGTATAAGAACCACGACTGAGCTAGACACAGGGCCTAGAGCCTGTAGAAGTGCTTGGACCACAAGGAACCACCCAAGGTAGTGACACAGGGGGACCCACGGGGGACGCGTGCAGTGTATGAACACAGCCGCGAATCGCCGTTAACTTCTATGGGGAAAGTCGCGATTTGAATTTAAAAGAAAAGGGACACTTAGAGGAGGACTTGGAGCAAACCCTTTGAGAACTAGGCTGTTCTACTGTCAATACCCACGGGAGCACCGGAGTACTCGAGTTACCTCACCCAGGGGAGCCAGGTGCATAGGTGTCTTTCGGGGTCGGGTTTCGTCGTCGCTTTCAATGGCGATCTGCTGCAAAGTGCTGCTGGCGGCCAAGTCGAAAGTGTTCGGGTGGATCCAAAGGGGGATCGAAGATCGGAAGAACCTGAAAGCAGAGGGGACAGAGTCTGGGTCACTAGCCAGTGACCAGGAAGGCGATGAGCAGATGCCCACCGATGTCGAGTGCTTCAGGTAGGTTGACGGTCGTCTTGACTCTTCAGCCACGAGGTCCAGGAGGCGTCGACAATGACCAGGAGCTGGATTCGATCTGCCCCACGACGTCTGTCGATTGCAGGGGTGTCGGTGACCGGATTGGACCCAACAAGCCTTGGCAACGGCAAGTCTCGTGGAAACGGAGGAAGGACGATGTTGCAGACCAGCAAGGTCTGTGGGACTCACCCAGCGAGGGTAAGTCAGGGCACGCCTGGAGCAACCAGGGAGCCCAAGCAGAAGAAGATTGGCCTTCGGGAGGGCCTACTAGCCAATGGACTAGCAACCGTGAAGGAGCCTCGAGTCGATGCACGTGGAGCTGGCTCACAGGACACTCGTGCAGTGGAGGCCAGTGATCTTCAGTGCAGTTGGTGCTGGAGGCTGGGGCTACTTGGAGCCCAAAGCACGACTTCGTGGGAGACCCAGAAGAGGATGCACTTGCAAATGCGATCGGTGTCCAGGGGTCACGGTTCCACGTTACCCACGACAGCTACGGGCCTCAGCTTTGCTGGGGACTCAGGGCAGCCTCGGGAAGTCTGGAAATCCACCTCTGGTGATGCAAAGACTTCGGCGTCCGGCGGGAGCTTCAGCGATGCAGACCGGACAATTGCTTCTTTGGTGCCTGCCAAGCAGGGAGTCACTCCTTGACCCCAAGGGAGATTCTTCAGTCCTCTAATCTTGAAGTAGAGCGTCGAAGGTCCAGGATTCTGTGTCAGAGTTTCGTCCAGGTTAATCTAAAGTCCTAAGGACTGGGGTCCCATACTTATACTAAGGTAGGGGTTGGACATACTCTGTGGACCCACCTATGGGAGGGTCAGGGCAGAGGGTGGTTACACCCCTTTCCCTTTGTCCAGTTTCGCGCCAGAGCAGGGGCTGGAAGCCCCTGAGCCGGTTTGAACTGGGGTATGCACAGGGACACCAAATGTGCCCCCAGTGCAGGACTTCAAAGCACCAGAGAGTGCTCCCGCCCAGCCCCAATACACACTATCCTGTCTGGGGAGGTGGTTACACCTCCCTGGGACAGGAAACCTATTGTCCAGGCCTCCCCTGCCGGAGTTTCGGTCAGCAGCAGGAGGCCAGACTCGTGTCTGTGGCAGCGGCATCCATTTTGTGATGCCAGGGCTCTGGAAAGTCAGTACCGGGTATATCGGTGTGTACATGTCTCTCCTCTAGAAGGGTGGAATGCTACCCCGCCACCAGAACTGGCGGGGGTAGTATTCCAAGATGTTTGACACCAAACACGACATGTTTCCGTGCAGCCATCCCAAAGTTAGCATTTAACGCAAGGTTATAATGCGCTTAAGAGTATATGGTCGGGCTGCACTACAAACAGCATCAGAGAAGGGTCTCCGAACGCTGCAGAGGGGCCCAGCTCATGCAGGGGCACCCTCTCACATAGGAACCACGCACTCTGCCTTCAGGATTGATAAGGCCTGCCATACGAGTGACTTATAGGTTTATATGTGTGTATGTATGTAGTGATATAGGTAGCCTATATCACAGTAAGGAGTGCATGCACCACCTTACCCAGGCTGCAGTAGCAGACCTGTGGTGTCATTTTGGATGGCCTTCCAGGGGTGGCACAATACATGCTGCAGCCCCTGGTAGGCCTCTGAGGTACCTATGCCCTGGGTACATAGTATACCATACACTAGGGACTTATAAGGGCACTCCAGATTCCAATCAGAGATGTGCCTAAGGCACATGGAAACCATTTTAGAGAGGAAGCAGCTAGGCTGGGGTTCTGATTAGCAGGGCCCCAGCCAGACTAAGAGTCGAAAAACAGTGAAGCATCAGCAAAAAGTGGGGGTACCCATGTGAAGCAGATCCTACTCTCCTACACAACCCCCCCCAAACGTAGGGACATTAAACTAACCTTGCCCAGTTAAGTTTTCATGTTCTAAGTGGAAGTACCTAGAGAGTCCATCTGCATTGGCATGGTTACTCCCAGGTCTATGTTCCACTGTGAAGTCCATCCCCTGTAGGGAAATGGACCACCTAAGCAGTTTGGGGTTTTCACCCTTCATTTGTTTTAGCCATAAGAGGGGCTTGTGGTCGGTTTGAACAAGGAAGTGAGTACCAAACAAGTATGGCCTCAACTTCTTCAGAGCCCAGACCACAGCAAAGGCCTCCCTCTCAATGGCTGACCAACGTTTCTCTCTAGGGGTCAGCCTTCTGCTAATAAAAGCTACTGGCTGATCCTGACCTTCATCATTCAATTGTGACAGTACAGCCCCTACCCCCAATTCAGATGCATCTGTTTGGACAATGAACTTCTTGGAGTAATCAGGACTCTGTAGAATGGGAGCAGTGCACATGGCCTGCTTTAGGTCATCAAATGCCTTTTGACAGCTAACTGTCCACTGAACTTTTCTTTTTGGGCATTTTCTTGGAAGTTAAGTCATTCAGGGGTGTCACTATTGATCCATACCCCTTGACAAATCTCCTATAGTACCCAGTCAGGCCTAAAAAGGCTCTCACCTGAGTCTGGGTAGTTGGAGCAGTCCAGTCCATGATGGTCTGGATCTTGCTCTGCAGTGGTTGAACCTGGCCTCCACCCACAAGGTGGCCCAGGTACACAACCTGACTCTGCCCTATCTGGCACTTTGTGGCCTTGATAGTCAGGCCTGCTTTCTGCAGGGCCTGCAAAACATTTCTGAGGTGGACCAGGTGATCCTCCCAGGTAGAGCTAAAGACAGCAATATCATCTAGATATGCTGCACTATAGGCTTCCAGACCTGTAAGGACTGTATTCACCAACCTCTGAAAAGTGTCAGGTGCATTCTTCAGACCAAAGGGCATCACCACAAATTGATAATGCCCACTAGGGGTTGAGAATGCTGTCTTTGGCTTTTCATCATCAGCTAGTCTTATCTGCCAGTAGCCAGCTGTCAGGTCAAATGTGCTTAGATACTTGGCTGAGGCCAAAGTGTCTATTAGCTCATCTGCCCTTGGTATTGGATGGGCATCAGTCCTAGTGACTGCATTGAGACCCCTGTAGTCCACACAAAACCTCATCTCTCTTTTCCCACCATTGGTGTGAGGTTTTGGCACAAGGACCACTGGACTAGCCCAAGGGCTATCTGAGGGTTCAATAACTCCCAAATCCAACATCTTCTGGACTTCTGTCCTGATACAGTCCCTGACATGGTCAGGTTGCCTATAAATCTTATTTTTAATAGGCATACTGTCCCCAGTGTCCACTTCATGAGTGCACCAGGTAGTCTGACTGGGTGTCAGTGAGAATATGTGTCTGAACTGATTGAGCACCTGTCTGCAATCAGTCTGCTGCTGGGTAGTGAGGCTGCCTGCCAAGGCTGCACCATCCACTGACCCATCATCAGGGTTCTGTGAGAGCAGGTCAGGGAGTGGGTCACTCTCTTCCTCCTGTCCCTCATCAGTAGCCATGAGCAAGCCCATGTCTGCCCTGTCCACATATGGTTTTAACCTGTTGACATGGAGAACCCTGTGGGGACTCCTGGGTGTTCCTAGGTCCACCAAATAGGTAACCTCACCCTTCTGTTCAACAATGGTATGGGGTCCACTCCATTTGTCTTGGAGAGCTGCTGGGGCCACTGGCTCCAACACCCACACCTTCTGTCCTCGCTGGTAAACAGTCAGTACAGCCTTTTGGTCATGCCAGGCTTTTTGAAGTTCCTGGCTAGCCTCAAGGTTTTTAGTTGCCTTTTTCATATACTCAGCCATCCGGGAGCGGAGACCAAGTACATAGTCCACTATGTCTTGCTTTGGGGGCTTGAGAGGTAACTCCCATCCTTCCTTCACCAAGCACAATGGACCCCTGACAGGGTGACCAAACAAAAGTTCAAAAGGGCTGTAGCCAACCCCCTTTGAGGCACCTCCCTGTATGCAAATAAAAGGCAGGGCAAGAGTATGTCCCATCTTTGCCTAAGCTTTTCTGGGAGCCCTTTAATCATGCCCTTCAAGGTTTTGTTGAATCTCTCAACTAAACCACTGCATTGTGGGTGATAGGGTGTGGTGAACTTGTAAGTCACTCAACACTCCTTCCACATTGCTTTTAAGTAGCCAGACATCAAGTTAGCACCCCTGTCTGATACAACCTCCTTAGGGAAGCCCACTCTTGAGAAAATTCCCAGGAGGGCTCTTGCCACCACAGGTGCTGTAGTGGTCCTAAGGGGAATAGCCTCTGGGTACCTGGTGGCATGATCCACTACCACCAGGATAAACCTGTGCCCAGATGCTGTTTGGGGATCCATGGGACCAACAATGTCAATCCCCACCCTTTCAAAGGGAACCCCCACTACAGGTAGTGGTATCAGGGGGGCCTTTGTAGTGCCACCTGCTTTGCCACTGGCCTGGCAGGTTACACAGGAGCAACAAAACTCCTTGGTGTCTTCAGACATGTGGGGCCAGTGAAAGTGAGGGACAATTCTGTCCCAAGTCTTGTTCTGGTCCAGGTGACCTGCTAAGGGAATGTCATGGGCTAGGGTCAAGAGGAAGCCCCTGAACTTCAGAGGTATAACCAACCTCCTGGTGGCACCAGGCTTGGGGTCTCTACACTCTGAGTACAAGAGTCCATCATCCCAATACACAGTATGGGGACCACTAGCTTTCCCAGCAGCCTCAGCAGCAGCTTGCTGTCTGAGGGGTTCAAGAGAGGGGCAGCTCTGCTGCTCCTGGCTCAGATCTGCCCTGGAAGGGCCCCCTGTCTCCAAGAACTCAACCTGGTCAGGTTCAAGCTCCTCTGGGACAGTTCCTTCCTCAGGACTGAGAGCATCCCCCTCAAGAGACTGATCTTCCTTCTGAGCCAAGGGGGAAGGCACTGCCTTTACCCTACTACTCCTCTTCATGGAGGGCACTTGGTCCTTTATTCCAGAATCCAAGGCCTGTTCAGTGTTAGACATTTTGGCTTGTGACCTGGTCACAGCAAACACATCTGCAGGGATGCCCAGCATTTCTGCATGGGTCCTGAGCTCCACTTCTGCCCAAGCTGAAGTTTCTAAGTCATTGCCAAGCAAGCATTCAACGGGTAGGTCTGCACTTACCACAACCTTCTTAAGGCCAGTTACCCCTCCCCAGGAGAAGTTAACAACTGCCAGAGTATGGTCTGTTCTGACGTTGCTAGCATTGGTCACTTGGTACATTTCACCAAGTATAATCTGCCCAGGATTCACAAGGTGTTGTGTCACCAAGGTGACACTTGCCCCTGTGTCCCTAAATGCCAAAGCCTCTTTTCCATTGATTAAGGGCTGTTGCCTGTACTTGCCCAGATTACTGGGACTCACAGAGGAGGTCACATCCATGCCTCCATCACAGACTAGGACAGCCTGAGTGAGTTCTCTGACTAGGTCAGAGCTCATCTCCTTTCCCAGGGTCAACCCTACTAAACCCTTGGCTTGTGTAGTCCCACCACCAACTGTAACTGCACTAGGGGGAGCAGGTGCCTTAGGGGCATTGGTGGGGGCTGGAGTAGAGTCTTTGGACTTGGTGCAATCACTGGTCCAGTGGGTCTTTTGCTTACAGACCTTGCACCATGGTTTCTTTTGGCCTTTCCCTTTGTTAGACTGTGAATCCCCACCTGAAGAAGATTTTTGGGGGCCTTGTGAAGACTTTTGGTCTTTACCCTTCTCCCCACCCTTATCAGAGGTTTTCGAATCTTGCTTCTTAGGATCACCACCTTGGTTCTGTACCTTCTGCCTCACCCTGGTTCTGACCCATTTGTCTGCCTTCTTTCCCAATTCTTGGGGAGAGGTCAGATCAGAGTCCACCAGGTGCTGATGCAACAGCTGATTTTGACAATTGTTAAGGATCTGCTCCCTCATGATAAGATTGTACAATCCTGTGAAGTCACATACCTTACTGCCCAATAACCAACCTTCCAGAGCCTTGGCAGAACAATCAACAAAGTCCACCCAATCTTGAGTCTGTGCTTTTGGGTATCTCTGAACTTTAACCTGTATTGTTCAGTGGTTAGGCCAAACCCATCAATTAGAGCACTCTTTAAGACTTTGTAATTATCAGCATCCTCCTCTCTAACAGTGAGGAGCTTATCTCTACCTTTGTCTGCAAAGGAGAGCCACAAGATTGCTGCCCACTGCTCCTGAGGGACCCTCTGTACTTTACAGGCCCTCTCTAGAGCAGTTATCCATTTGTGGATGTCATCCCCACTCTGGTAGGGATGGACAATCTTGCTCAGGTTTCTATGGTCATAAGACCTTTCCCTATCTTTGGGGAAACTGCTGCCACCATGGGACTCTAGTCCCATCTTTTGTCTCTCTCTATAGAGATCTAGGGACTCCCTGTCTATAGCCAATTGCTGTTTTCTGAGCTCAAGCTGGGCTTGTTCATACTGAAGCAATCTCTTTCTCCTTTCATGAGAGGATTCCCTCCTATGAGAGGAGACAGAGGTCCCTATTGAGGTGTCAGAGTGGTTAGACTCCTGAAAAGGAGATCTAGACCTTCTGGGCACACTCATTATTCTTCCTGGGGGGACAAAGGGGAGGTCATTCTGATCCTCCTCCTCCTCCTCCACAGGAGGAATTGGGTATTCCAGGACAAGGTCATTTTCACCTTCCTGGGAAGTTTCAGAGGGGGGGGCCTGGGTTTCTTCACCCCTGACCCCTTCCTCATCTTCTGCCCCACCCTCTCTGCCTACCCCTTCAGACCCTAGTGGCCTGCTGAGATCATCAGCTAGTAACACCTCCCTGAGGTGTTGGATGCTGGCACTTTTGCCTGCCTTCAACTTCCTAGTATTGCATAATGCTCTCAATTCCAAGAATGGGAGTTTATCATACTTGGAGGGAAGAAGCCCACTGGCTTCTGGCAAGGACTCACTGGGTCCTGGCTTTGAAGACATTACTAGTGAGGTGTGGTGTATGCACTACCTACTCTAGTGTGGCCTACTAAACTCTCTTGAGTTGTAGAAAGGGTGTGCTATCCCTTAACACACAACTCTAAGTTCAGTAGAACTTACTGTATTACTAAGCTTGATTTATATGTACCTTAGGTACCCTTAGTGGTTTTCAGTTGATCAATTCAATTGAGATTATCTGGTAAAACAATAGCAAGCTGGAATCCCACACGCTGCACACCAATGTGAGAAGTTGGCCTGGCATATGCTGTCCACTAATTATAGTGGGCACCTTGCACCAGTCCAAACAACCCCTTATTGGAGATAGGTTAAAGACAACCTTTATTGAAAGCTATCCTAGTGATAGCTATGGAGAGCAGCCTTCAGGCTAAGTCTTGAAGGAATGTAAAGCAGCTTGTTTTACCAGTCTATAATCTCTTGAGTGACCAAATGAAAGAGGACCACACCAGGTATATATTCAAAATATATGTATTTATTGCTAAACACACCCCTCTAGTCTCTTTATGAGGCTAGAGTTCGAAATACATAAATTATAAGTTAGTTATCTACAGTAATAGCACAAATACACGTTTGAGCCCTAGGGGCGTACCAAACCATATACCAATAAAGTGGTATAAGAACCACGACTGAGCTAGACACAGGGCCTAGAGCCTGTAGAAGTGCTTGGACCACAAGGAACCACCCAAGGTAGTGACACAGGTGACCCACGGGGGACGCGTGCAGTGTATGAACACAGCCGCGAATCGCCGTTAACTTCTATGGGGAAAGTCGCGATTTGAATTTAAAAGAAAAGGGACACTTAGAGGAGGACTTGGAGCAAACCCTTTGAGAACTAGGCTGTTCTAGTGTCAATACCCACGGGAGCACGGGAGTACTCGAGTTACCTCACCCAGGGGAGCCGGGTGCATAGGTGTCTTTCGGGGTCGGGTTTCGTCGTCGCTTTCAATGGCGATCTGCTGCAAAGTGCTGCTGGCGGCCAAGTCGAAAGTGTTCGGGTGGATCCAAAGGGGGATCGAAGATCTGAAGAACCTGAAAGCAGAGGGGACAGAGTCTGGGTCACTAGCCAGTGACCAGGAAGGCGATGAGCAGATGCCCACCGATGTCGAGTGCTTCAGGTAGGTTGACGGTCATCTTGACTCTTCAGCCACGAGGTCCAGGAGGCGTCGACGATGACCAGGAGCTGGATTCGATCTGTCCCACGACGTCTGTCGATTGCAGGGGTGTCGGCGACCGGATTGGACCCAACAAGCCATGGCAACGGCAAGTCTCGTGGAAACGGATGAAGGACGATGTTGCAGACCAGCAAGGTCTGTGGGACTCACTCAGCGAGGGTAAGTCAGGGCACGCCTGGAGCAACCAGGGAGCCCAAGCAGAAGAAGATTGGCCTTCGGGAGGGCCTACTAGCCAACGGACAAGCGACCGCGAAGGAGCCTCGAGTCGATGCACGTGGAGCTGGCTCACAGGACACTCGTGGAGTGGAGGCCAGTGATCTTCGGTGCAGTTAGTGCTGGAGGCTGGGGCTACTCGGAGCCCAAAGCACAACTTCGTGGGAGACCCAGAAGAGGATGCACTTGCAAATGCAATCGGTGTCCAGGGGTCACGGTTCCACGTTACCCACGACAGCTATGGGCCTCAGCTTTGCTGGGGACTCAGGGCAGCCTCGGGGAAGTCTGGAAATCCACCTCTGGTGATGCAAAGACTTCGGCGACCGGCGGGAGCTTCAGCGATGCAGACCAGACAATTGCTTCTTTGGTGCCTGCCAAGCAGGGGAGTCACTCCTTGACCCCAAGGGAGATTCTTCAGTCCTCTAATCTTGAGGTAGAGCGTCGAAGGTCCAGGATTCTGTGTCAGAGTTTCGTCCAGGTTAATCTAAAGTCCTAAGGACTGGGGTCCCATACTTATACTAAGGTAGGGGGTTGGACATACTCTGTGGACCCACCTATGGGAGGGTCAGGGCAGAGGGGTGGTTACACCCCTTTCCCTTTGTCCAGTTTCGCACCAGAGCAGGGGCTGGAAGCCCCTGAGCCGGTTTGAACTGGGGTATGCACAGGGACACCAAATGTGCCCCCAGTGCAGGACTTCAAAGCACCAGAGAGTGCTCCCGCCCAGCCCCAATACACACTATCCTGTCTGGGGAGGTGGTTACACCTCCTGGGACAGGAAACCTATTGTCCAGGCCTCCCTGCCGGAGTTTCGGTCAGCAGCAGGAGGCCAGACTCGTGTCTGTGGCAGCGGCATCCATTTTGTGATGCCAGGGCTCTGGAAAGTCAGTACCGGGTATATCGGTGTGTACATGTCTCTCCCTCTAGAAGGGTGGAATGCTACCCCCGCCACCAGAACTGGTGGGGGGGTAGTATTCCAAGATGTTTGACACCAAACACGACATGTTTCCGTGCAGCCATCCCAAAGTTAGCATTTAACGCGATGTTATAATGCGCTTAAGAGTATATGGTCGGGCTGCACTACAAACAGCATCAGAGAAGGGTCTCCGAACGCTGCAGAGGGGCCCAGCTCATGCAGGGGCACCCTCTCACATAGGAACCACGCACTCTGCCTTCAGGATTGATAAGGCCTGCCATAGGAGTGACTTATAGGTTTATATGTGTGTATGTATGTAGTGATATAGGTAGCCTATATCACAGTAAGGGTGCATGCACCACCTTACCCAGGCTGCAGTAGCAGACCTGTGGTGTCATTTTGGATGGCCTTCCAGGGGTGGCACAATACATGCTGCAGCCCCTGGTAGGCCTCTGAGGTACCTATGCCCTGTGTACATAGTATACCATATACTAGTGACTTATAAGGGCACTCCAGATTCCAATCAGAGATGTGCCTAAGGCACATGGAAACTATTTTAAAGAGGAAGCAGCTAGGCTGGGGTTCTGATTAGCAGGGCCCCAGCCAGACTAAGGTCGAAAAACAGTGAAGCATCAGCAAAAAGTGGGGGTACCCATGTGAAGCAGATCCTACTCTCCTACACATATACACTATTTACAGAGGGAGCACTCGCACTTTGGCACTGATCAGCAGTGGCAAACTGCCCAAAGCAGGCAAAAATGAAATTCAGCACACAGCAAAAAATACAGAAGGCAAAGGCAAAAATACAGGGGAAACCCACACCAATGATGCCAGGTCAAACAATGATCATTTATGGAATTACCTGACATCAAATCTACTACACCACACCAGTTGCATGCCCTTCCCTTGATCCATCAAAGGGCTCCCACCAGTAGAAAGTTTGAAGCAATACATTCTAGGGAGAAGTATCTTGGTTGCAGTGATAGAACATTCAGCAGTCATGTTGAGGAAATGCATTTGGATGGGGCAGTACAACCAATACCTTACAGTATATTAGAACTTGTCAGTTACTCATTCCAAAAGAGCAATTTTCGGCAATTAAAGACTGTTCTGGAGAACAAAATCATGGTTTATTGCCATTATCATATCCTAACCATTAATTATTATAAAATGCAGTCCTCAGTGCTATAGTGGGATTCCAATCAGAGTTGTGCCTAAGGCACATGGAAACCATTTTAGAGAGGAAGCAGCTAGGCTGGGGTTCTGATTAGCAGGGCCCCAGCCAGACTAAGGTCGAAAAACAGTGAAGCATCAGCAAAAAGTGGGGGTACCCATGTGAAGCAGATCCTACTCTCCTACACAACCCCCCCCCCAAACGTAGGGACATTAAACTAACCTTGCCCAGTTAAGTTTTCATGTTCTAAGTGGAAGTACCTAGAGAGTCCATCTGCATTGGCATGGTTACTCCCAGGTCTATGTTCCACTGTGAAGTCCACCCCCTGTAGGGAAATGGACCACCTAAGCAGTTTGGGGTTTTCACCCTTCATTTGTTTTAGCCATAAGAGGGGCTTATGGTCGGTTTGAACAAGGAAGTGAGTACCAAACAAGTATGGCCTCAACTTCTTCAGAGCCCAGACCACAGCAAAGGCCTCCCTCTCAATGGCTGACCAACGTTTCTCTCTAGGGGTCAGCCTTCTGCTAATAAAAGCTACTGGCTGATCCTGACCTTCATCATTCAATTGTGACAGTACAGCCCCTACCCCCAATTCAGATGCATCTGTTTGGACAATGAACTTCTTGGAGTAATCAGGACTCTGTAGAATGGGAGCAGTGCACATGGCCTGCTTTAGGTCATCAAATGCCTTTTGACAGCTAACTGTCCACTGAACCTTTTGGGCATTTTCTTGGACGTTAAGTCATTCAGGGGTGTCACTATTGATCCATACCCCTTGACAAATCTCCTATAGTACCCAGTCAGGCCTAAAAAGGCTCTCACCTGAGTCTGGGTAGTTGGAGCAGTCCAGTCCATGATGGTCTGGATCATGCTCTTCAGTGGTTGAACCTGGCCTCCACCCACAAGGTGGCCCAGGTACACAACCTGACTCTGCCCTATCTGGCACTTTGTGGCCTTGATAGTCAGGCCTGCTTTCTGCAGGGCCTGCAAAACATTTCTGAGGTGGACCAGGTGATCCTCCCAGGTAGAGCTAAAGACAGCAATATCATCTAGATATGCTGCACTATAGGCTTCCAGGCCTGTAAGGACTGTATTCACCAACCTCTGAAAAGTGGCAGGTGCATTCTTCAGACCAAAGGGCATCACCACAAATTGATAATGCCCACTAGGGGTTGAGAATGCTGTCTTTGGCTTTTCATCATCAGCTAGTCTTATCTGCCAGTAGCCAGCTGTCAGGTCAAATGTGCTTAGATACTTGGCTGAGGCCAAAGTGTCTATTAGCTCATCTGCCCTTGGTATTGGATGGGCATCAGTCCTAGTGACTGTATTGAGACCCCTGTAGTCCACACAAAACCTCATCTCTCTTTTCCCACCATTGGTGTGAGGTTTTGGCACAAGGACCACTGGGCTAGCCCAAGGGCTATCTGAGGGTTCAATAACTCCCAAATCCAACATCTTCTGGACTTCTGTCCTGATACAGTCCCTGACATGGTCAGGTTGCCTATAAATCTTATTTTTAATAGGCAGACTGTCCCCAGTGTCCACTTCATGAGTGCACCAGGTAGTCTGACTGGGTGTCAGTGAGAATATGTGTCTGAACTGATTGAGCACCTGTCTGCAATCAGTCTGCTGCTGGGTAGTGAGGCTGCCTGCCAAGGCTACACCATCCACTGACCCATCATCAGGGTTCTGTGAGAGCAGGTCAGGGAGTGGGTCACTCTCTTCCTCCTGTCCCTCATCAGTAGCCATGAGCAAGCCCATGTCTGCCCTGTCCACATATGGTTTTAACCTGTTGACATGGAGAACCCTGTGGGGACTCCTGGGTGTTCCTAGGTCCACCAAATAGGTAACATCACCCTTCTGTTCAACAATGGTATGGGGTCCACTCCATTTGTCTTGGAGAGCTGCTGGGGCCACTGGCTCCAACACCCACACCTTCTGTCCTGGCTGGTAAACAGTCAGTACAGCCTTTGGTCATGCCAGGCTTTTGAAGTTCCTGGCTAGCCTCAAGGTTTTTAGTTGCCTTTTTCATATACTCAGCCATCCGGGAGCGGAGACCAAGTACATAGTCCACTATGTCTTGCTTTGGGGGCTTGAGAGGTAACTCCCATCCTTCCTTCACCAAGCACAATGGACCCCTGACAGGGTGACCAAACAAAAGTTCAAAAGGGCTGTAGCCAACCCCCTTTTGAGGCACCTCCCTGTATGCAAATAAAAGGCAGGGCAAGAGTATGTCCCATCTTCGCCTAAGCTTTTCTGGGAGCCCTTTAATCATGCCCTTCAAGGTTTTGTTGAATCTCTCAACTAAACCACTGCATTGTGGGTGATAGGGTGTGGTGAACTTGTAAGTCACTCAACACTCCTTCCACATTGCTTTTAAGTAGCCAGACATAAAGTTAGCACCCCTGTCTGATACAACCTCCTTAGGGAAGCCCACTCTTGAGAAAATTCCCAGGAGGGCTCTTGCCACCACAGGTGCTGTAGTGGTCCTAAGGGGAATAGCCTCTGGGTACCTGGTGGCATGATCCACTACCACCAGGATAAACCTGTGCCCAGATGCTGTTTGGGGATCCATGGGACCAACAATGTCAATCCCCACCCTTTCAAAGGGAACCCCCACCACAGGTAGTGGTATCAGGGGGCCTTTGTAGTGCCACCTGCTTTGCCACTGGCCTGGCAGGTTACACAGGAGCAACAAAACTCCTTGGTGTCTTCAGACATGTGGGGCCAGTGAAAGTGAGGGACAATTCTGTCCCAAGTCTTGTTCTGGCCCAGGTGACCTGCTAAGGGAATGTCATGGGCTAGGGTCAAGAGGAAGCCCCTGAACTTCAGAGGTATAACCAACCTCCTGGTGGCACCAGGCTTGGGGTCTCTACACTCTGAGTACAAGAGTCCATCATCCCAATACACAGTATGGGGACCACTAGCTTTCCCAGCAGCCTCAGCAGCAGCTTGCTGTCTGAGGGGTTCAAGAGAGGGGCAGCTCTGCTGCTCCTGGCTCAGATCTGCCCTGGAAGGGCCCCCTGTCTCCAAGAACTCAACCTGGTCAGGTTCAAGCTCCTCTGGGACAGTTCCTTCCTCAGGACTGAGAGCATCCCCCTCAAGAGACTGATCTTCCTTCTGAGCCAAGGGGAAGGCACTGCCTTTACCCTACTACTCCTCTTCTTGGAGGGCACTTGGTCCTTTATTCCAGAATCCAAGGCCTGTTCAGTGTTAGACATTTTGGCTTGTGACCTGGTCACAGCAAACACATCTGCAGGGATGCCCAGCATTTCTGCATGGGTCCTGAGCTCCACTTCTGCCCAAGCTGAAGTTTCTAAGTCATTGCCAAGCAAGCATTCAACGGGTAGGTCTGCACTTACCACAACCTTCTTAAGGCCAGTTACCCCTCCCCAGGAGAAGTTAACAACTGCCAGAGTATGGTCTGTTCTGACGTTGCTAGCATTGGTCACTTGGTACATTTCACCAAGTATAATCTGCCCAGGATTCACAAGGTGTTGTGTCACCAAGGTGACACTTGCCCCTGTGTCCCTAAATGCCAAAGCCTCTTTTCCATTGATTAAGGGCTGTTGCCTGTACTTGCCCAGATTACTGGGACTTCCAGAGGAGGTCACATCCATGCCTCCATCACAGACTAGGACAGCCTGAGTGAGTTCTCTGACTAGGTCAGAGCTCATCTCCTTTCCCAGGGTCAACCCTACTAAACCCTTGGCTTGTGTAGTCCCACCACCAACTGTAACTGCACTAGGGGGAGCAGGTGCCTTAGGGGCATTGGTGGGGGCTGGAGTAGAGTCTTTGGACTTGGTGCAATCACTGGTCCAGTGGGTCTTTTGCTTACAGACCTTGCACCATGGTTTCTTTTGGCCTTTCCCTTTGTTAGACTGTGAATCCCCACCTGAAGAAGATTTTTGGGGGCCTTGTGAAGACTTTTGGTCTTTACCCTTCTCCCCACCCTTATCAGAGGTTTTCGAATCTTGCTTCTTAGGATCACCACCTTGGTTCTGTACCTTCTGCCTCACCCTGGTTCTGACCCATTTGTCTGCCTTCTTTCCCAATTCTTGGGGAGAGGTCAGATCAGAGTCCACCAGGTGCTGATGCAACAGCTGATTTTGACAATTGTTAAGGATCTGCTCCCTCATGATAAGATTGTACAATCCTGTGAAGTCACATACCTTACTGCCCAATAACCAACCTTCCAGAGCCTTGGCAGAACAATCAACAAAGTCCACCCAATCTTGAGTCTGTGCTTTTTGGGTATCTCTGAACTTTAACCTGTATTGTTCAGTGGTTAGGCCAAACCCATCAATTAGAGCACTCTTTAAGACTTTGTAATTATCAGCATCCTCCTCTCTAACAGTGAGGAGCTTATCTCTACCTTTGTCTGCAAAGGAGAGCCACAAGATTGCTGCCCACTGCTCCTGAGGGACCCTCTGTACTTTACAGGCCCTCTCTAGAGCAGTTATCCATTTGTGGATGTCATCCCCACTCTGGTAGGGATGGACAATCTTGCTCAGGTTTCTATGGTCATAAGACCTTTCCCTATCTTTGGGGAAACTGCTGCCACCATGGGACTCTAGTCCCATCTTTTGTCTCTCTATATAGAGATCTAGGGACTCCCTGTCTATAGCCAATTGCTGTTTTCTGAGCTCAAGCTGGGCTTGTTCATACTGAAGCAATCTCTTTCTCCTTTCATGAGAGGATTCCCTCCTATGAGAGGAGACAGAGGTCCCTATTGAGGTGTCAGAGTGGTTAGACTCCTGAGAAGGAGATCTAGACCTTCTGGGCACACTCATTATTCTTCCTGGGGGGACAAAGGGGAGGTCATTCTTATCCTCCTCCTCCTCCTCCACAGGAGGAATTGGGTTTTCCAGGACAAGGTCATTTTCACCTTCCTGTGAAGTTTCAGAGGGGGGGGCCTGGGTTTCTTCACCCCTGACCCCTTCCTCATCTTCTGCCCCACCCTCTCAGCCTACCCCTTCAGACCCTAGGGGCCTGCTGAGATCATCAGCTAGTAACACCTCCCTGAGGTGTTGGATGCTGGCACTTTTGCCTGCCTTCAACTTCCTAGTATTGCATAATGCTCTCAATTCCAAGAATGGGAGTTTATCATACTTGGAGGGAAGAAGCCCACTGGCTTCTGGCAAGGACTCACTGGGTCCTGGCTTTGAAGACATTACTAGTGAGGTGTGGTGTATGCACTACCTACTCTAGTGTGGCCTACTAAACTCTCTTGAGTTGTAGAAAGGGTGTGCTATCCCTTAACACACAACTCTAAGTTCAGTAGAACTTACTGTATTACTAAGCTTGATTTATATGTACCTTAGGTACCCTTAGTGGTTTTCAGTTGATCAATTCAATTGAGATTATCTGGTAAAACAATAGCAAGCTGGAATCCCACACGCTGCACACCAATGTGAGAAGTTGGCCTGGCATATGCTGTCCCCTAATTATAGTGGGCACCTTGCACCAGTCCAAACAACCCCTTATTGGAGATAGGTTAAAGACAACCTTTATTGAAAGCTATCCTAGTGGTAGCTATGGAGAGCAGCCTTCAGGCTAAGTCTTGAAGGAATGTAAAGCAGCTTGTTTTACCAGTCTATAATCTCTTGAGTGACCAAATGAAAGAGGTCCACACCAGGTATATATTCAAAATATATGTATTTATTGCTAAACACACCCCTCTAGTCTCTTTATGAGGCTAGAGTTTGAAGTACATAAATTATAAGTTAGTTATCTACAGTAATAGCACAAATACACGTTTGAGCCCTAGGGGCGTACCAAACCATATACCAATAAAGTGGTATAAGAACCACGACTGAGCTAGACACAGGGCCTAGAGCCTGTAGAAGTGCTTGGACCACAAGGAACCACCCAAGGTAGTGACACAGGGGACCCACGGGGGAAGCGTGCAGTGTATGAACACAGCCGCGAATCGCCGTTAACTTCTATGGGGAAAGTCGCGATTTGAATTTAAAAGAAAAGGGACACTTAGAGGAGGACTTGGAGCAAACCCTTTGAGAACTAGGCTGTTCTAGTGTCAATACCCACGGGAGCACGGGAGTACTCGAGTTACCTCACCCAGGGGAGCCGGGTGCATAGGTGTCTTTCGGGGTCGGGTTTCGTCGTCGCTTTCAATGGCGATCTGCTTCAAAGTGCTGCGGGCGGCCAAGTCGAAAGTGTTCGGGTGGATCCAAAGGGGGATCGAAGATCTGAAGAACCTGAAAGCAGAGGGGTCAGAGTCTGGGTCACTAGCCAGTGACCAGGAAGGCGATGAGCAGATGCCCACCGATGTCGGGTGCTTCAGGTAGGTTGACGGTCATCTTGACTCTTCAGCCACGAGGTCCAGGAGGCGTCGATGAAGACCAGGAGCTGGATTCGATCTGTCCCACGACGTCTGTCGATTGCAGGGGTGTCGGCGACCGGATTGGACCCAACAAGCCTTGGCAACGGCAAGTCTCGTGGAAACGGAGGAAGGACGATGTTGCAGACCAGCAAGGTCTGTAGGACTCACTCAGCGAGGGTAAGTCAGGGCACGCCTGGAGCAACCAGGGAGCCCAAGCAGAAGAAGATTGGCCTTCGGGAGGGCCTACTAGCCAACGGACTAGCGACCGCGAAGGAGCCTCGAGTCGATGCACGTGGAGCTGGCTCACAGGACACTCGTGGAGTGGAGGCCAGTGATCTTCGGTGCAGTTGGTGCTGGAGGCTGGGGCTACTCGGAACCCAAAGCACGACTTCGTGGGAGACCCAGAAGAGGATGCACTTGCAAATGCAATTGGTGTCCAGGGGTCACGGTTCCACGTTACCCACGACAGCTATGGGCCTCAGCTTTGCTGGGGACTCAGGGCAGCCTCGGGGAAGTCTGGAAATCCACCTCTGGTGATGCAAAGACTTCGGCGTCCGGCGGGAGCTTCAGCGATGCAGACCGGACAATTGCTTCTTTGGTGCCTGCCAAGCAGGGGAGTCACTCCTTGACCCCAAGGGAGATTCTTCAGTCCTCTAATCTTGAAGTAGAGCGTCGAAGGTCCAGGATTCTGTGTCAGAGTTTCGTCCAGGTTAATCTAAAGTCCTAAGGACTGGGGTCCCATACTTATACTAAGGTAGGGGGTTGGACATACTCTGTGGACCCACCTATGGGAGGGTCAGGGCAGAGGGGTGGTTACACCCCTTTCCCTTTGTCCAGTTTCGCACCAGAGCAGGGGCTGGAAGCCCCTGAGCCGGTTTGAACTGGGGTATGCACAGGGACACCAAATGTGCCCCCAGTGCAGGACTTCAAAGCACCAGAGAGTGCTCCCGCCCAGCCCCAATACACACTATCCTGTCTGGGGAGGTGGTTACACCTCCCTGGGACAGGAAACCTATTGTCCAGGCCTCCCCTGCCGGAGTTTCGGTCAGCAGCAGGAGGCCAGACTCGTGTCTGTGGCAGCGGCATCCATTTTGTGATGCCAGGGCTCTGGAAAGTCAGTACCGGGTATATCGGTGTGTACATGTCTCTCCCTCTAGAAGGGTGGAATGCTACCCCTGCCACCAGAACTGGTGGGGGGGTAGTATTCCAAGATGTTTGACACCAAACACGACATGTTTCCGTGCAGCCATCCCAAAGTTAGCATTTAACGCGAGGTTATAATGCGCTTAAGAGTATATGGTCGGGCTGCACTACAAACAGCATCAGAGAAGGGTCTCCGAACGCTGCAGAGGGGCCCAGCTCATGCAGGGGCACCCTCTCACATAGGAACCACGCACTCTGCCTTCAGGATTGATAAGGCCTGCCATAGGAGTGACTTATAGGTTTATATGTGTGTATGTATGTAGTGATATAGGTAGCCTATATCACAGTAAGGGGTGCATGCACCACCTTACCCAGGCTGCAGTAGCAGACCTGTGGTGTCATTTTGGATGGCCTTCCAGGGGTGGCACAATACATGCTGCAGCCCCTGGTAGGCCTCTGAGGTACCTATGCCCTGTGTACATAGTATACCATATACTAGGGACTTATAAGGGCACTCCAGATTCCAATCAGAGATGTGCCTAAGGCACATGGAAACCTTTTTAAAGAGGAAGCAGCTAGGCTGGGGTTCTGATTAGCAGGGCCCCAGCCAGACTAAGGTCGAAAAACAGTGAAGCATCAGCAAAAAGTGGGGGTACCCATGTGAAGCAGATCCTACTCTCCTACACATATACACTATTTACAGAGGGAGCACTCGCACTTTGGCACTGATCAGCAGTGGCAAACTGCCCAAAGCAGGCAAAAATGAAATTCAGCACACAGCAAAAAATACAGGAGGCAAAGGCAAAAATACAGGGGAAACCCACACCAATGATGCCAGGTCAAACAATGATCATTTATGGAATTACCTGACATCAAATCTACTACACCACACCAGTTGCATGCCCTTCCCTTGATCCATCAAAGGGCTCCCACCAGTAGAAAGTTTGAAGCAATACATTCTAGGGAGATGTATCTTGGTTGCAGTGATAGAACATTCAGCAGTCATGTTGAGGAAATGCATTTGGATGGGGCAGTACAACCAATCCCTTACAGTATATTAGAACTTGTCAGTTACTCATTCCAAAAGAGCAATTTTCGGCAATTAAAGACTGTTCTGGAGAACAAAATCATGGTTTATTGCCATTAAATGATAACACAACATGATCATATCCTAACCATTACTTATTATAAAATGCAGTCCTCAGTGCTATAGTGGGATTTCTGTTCTTTTTCTGAAGGGTACCATGTAGCACATATGCTGATGATAGCGTGTGCTGATGTCATTCAGCTCCACCAAGAGTAGCCTGGTGGCTATTCTCCAGTTCTCCTAAAGGCATGTCAACAAGTTGCCTCGCTACTATATATTTGCGAGGAGGAACTCTTCCTGGAAGGCGCCCAGTTGCTTCCTCAAATAATAACATGTGGTACTTCTGCAACACTCACACACAGACTGACGTAAAGATCACCAAGGATATTTCCTGATGACCTAGGCAGCCACTGTGCCAATAGTCTAAAACATATAGAGGCTGGTGCTTCAACCCTCAGTTTAAATTTAGCCAGAGATTGAGGCACAGCTTCATTATACTAGGGGAAGCAACACCACACACCGTTTGAATCTTTAATGGCAACAAAGTAACAACTCATTGATTTTGACCCTATCTCACAACAAGAAGTGGCATCACACAACCTTTCAACCTGATGGAAAGAAAGAGAATAAAATACTACAGTAAATATAAATGTAATATATATTTTAAAAATCTCACAAGTCATTTCAAATTGCTAAGCACACGGAAAAGGATTTCGTTCTATTGTTAGCCTCATTTGCAATTCATGTGAATGTCCCGAAAGCAAATTTGGAAGAAGCCAAGCTGAATATTATAAAATGCAAGACACTTCCATGGAACAGTGAAGCTCTAATACGCATATGTTTTTTTATAGCCAATAAAGATTGGAGTTGCCTTCTGTTCTTCACTACTGGGCTTCACAAGAGCTTTACTTCTTGAATCTGTCCTTGCTACATGTCCCTAAAATCAGAAAGGCCCGAACCAGTGGGTGTTCTTTCTGCTGATTAGCGCTGAAATTACGTATTAGTCTGCCCTGGAACCGAGAATGATTGAGAGCCGCTTAACTTATAGAAATTTAAATTGTTGGTAGCCTAGTGGGCTATTATTTCTCTTTAGGCCAGTTTGGTGTACGTGGGCTTTATTGATCATGAATGAATGGATAAATTAATGAATGACATGAGCAGACTTTGAAATAGCCTGACAAAATATTGTGCGTTATGTTGTTGTTAGGATTTATTGAGCGTGCTTATACCCAAAGGTCTCGTACTTAAACTTGCACACTAATGGAAGAACTCACACACTACCATTAAGTGGAAAAAAGTACAGTTTTTAGTCTTTTTCTAAACAATAGACTGATGAAATGAATCTAAAAGAAGGTGGTAGCTGATTCCTTCCCTTAGCAGCAAACACAGAAGAGGATCTTCCACATAGTCTAGCTCTTTTAAAATGAGCAATTTGTAAGGTACTTGTGTTAGAACAGTGCAGTCTTTATCGAGTAGTATGAAATGTATCGAGCTTTTCCAAAAAGAGAGGGGCTGATCCATGTACACACTTCTGAATACTTTGAAGGTAATCCTTTTGCTAACTGGAAGCCAGTGGATTTTAGCAAGCAGAGGAGAGGCATTAGAAAATTATGCAGGCTGCAATATAGTCCGTGCATCTTGATTTTTAACTTTTTATAAGGCTTTGCATTTGCTGGTTGGATCTGCACAATTATAAATCATTCCAATAACCTAGTTGTGAGCTGCGGTAGCTGCAATCATTGTCCTGGCACCCTCTGACATCAATTGAAAAATAGATTTCAGAGGTTTAAGGCTATGGAAGCAAGAGAATGTCACTGAGGAAAACTGAGTATCCAGTCAGAGAGATGAATCAAGTCTGGAACCGAGACTCTTAACTACAGATTGAGGTTTCGGGAGTGAACCTAAGCTTGAAGGCCATGGGACATGAGACCTGATCTACAGATCTCTGCCCACCATGACAATCTCTATTTTTTTCATATTTATCTTTAACCAATTTATAGTTTGTTATCATTGAATACACACTGTAGATATAAGATTTCTTAAATCAGAGTCTTCTTTTATTCTTGTTTATAGTTCTTCTCTGAACTAGCCAACAGGTGTTTCATCCGGTCACTTCACCAGGACTTTATCAGGGCCAGATAATACATACAAAAGTGCCCCATTTGTTACATTTATATAGATAGCAGATGCTACACCTTCACCAAAATGGGCTTCGAAGGAGACCACCACCCCCTGAACAAACAAACAAGAACTCCTATAAGAGCATATAAAATGGCATAGCCAAAGGATAGTAATAACAACCATCCCAATCATTTTAAGCTACTTACATGAAAATCTGATTTAAATTCTGATTGAAAATAAAAAAACGTTATAAATTGCAGAAAACGATATGGGATTATTGCATAATATGTGTATTGGTCCACATTAAAAACCCCTGTGAGGCAAGACATAAGAGGTGAATCACCCAAGTGTGCTAGAATTAGCAAATAAAAACAAAAACCCCACCTTGAATTCTATCAATTCACAATCAAATGTAGCATTATCTGCTCACAAATTGGGGTAGTCCTGAATCTGTAAATAAAAGTATAAAAAGCTCCTTCTAAGTGATCAAATGATTTTGGCAACTAATCAAATTATTCAATAGCAATGAAAAGGTTTACCTCTTTAAATGCCCCATGTAGCCAATCACAGCCAAGTGTGAGACATCATATGAAACAGTTCACCTCCAGTCAATATTAACCTCCAAACCGTCCCTTAATGAGACACAGAAAGAGAACTCAATATCAAACAAATTCAACCAAATTTCCTTTCAATTATTCTATGGATTATATAGCAAGCTTGAGTGAACAAATTCCAACACCTTTAAATGTGAAATATAATGATCCCACAAAGGGACAGACTCACCCTTTTCTCAATGTTAATTTTCGAAATCCAAACTGCAGTACAGAATAGACACGCTTGCATGTGACTTTCTATTCAGGAGTGCCAACTGTAAAGGGAACCCTTTAAATAGAGATTTCATTGAGAAATATTTATCGCGTACTGCACCGCCACCCCGTACGGGGCACATAGGATCAAAAACAAAGTTACGATCAAGCAACCTACTTTCAACTGCAGTATTGAAGTAGCATGTTCGCCTGTATCCGTGCAGTTGTGTAGTCCCCACGTACTGCACCTGCGCCATCTTTAAAGGGCAGCATTACCCAAATTGAACCTTGGGGAATGCCTGCAGGTAAATCAGAAGGGTCAGGGACAAATGAATGGATCATAGCTGCTTGAGTATGATTTAAGCCAATGAAGAGCAGTATGACAAAAGCCTTGTTCGGCCACTCTAGCTAAGAAGATTGCCTTATCGACTGTATCGAAGGCTGCCATCAAGTACAGTAATATCAGGGCACAGGTGGAGTGGCTGTCAACAAGCTTCAGAAGATCATCTTGAACAGCTATTAGTGTGCATTTCTGTTGGGATGGAAACTTACTTGGGGATCCTCCAAGATTGCTGAGGATGAAATAAAACTGCACATTTAAGGAGCAACAACGGTTTCCATAATTTTGGCCACCACCGGCAGAAAAGTGATAGGATGATAATTTTGGGGATCCAAATGATCTATGTTGAGCACTTTTAATAATGATCCAACAATGTCTTGTTTAAGGGGACTAGGGACTACTACAGATTTTAAAGACAATGAGTTTATGTTGTACAACAGCTTCTTGATGCAAAGATAGTTTTTATGCAACAGATGCACTGGGATCGGATCTAAAGGAGATCCAGACTTACATTTGTTCATGAATAAATTAAAATCATCTGGTTAAGGACTGCAGAACTGTTCTAGGCAAGATTTATCAGTCCCAGTATGAATAGGCGGCTGGACAGGTAGTTCACGCTCTGAGAAACTTCTAGAGGTGTCGTGTTGAGAAATAGCAGTTTGAATGTTAGTAAGTTTTGGGTAAAAATGGATATTGTTTCATTGCATACGATTGTAGAACAAGTTCAGGGGGCCAAAGATGATAAAGAAGATAGTTCTTTACCAACTCTGTAGAGTTCTCATTATATACTGATCGATTTAATAATATTTATGATGTAATATTGTTTTCTTGCGGCATGGATGGCATTTTTGTATGTTAACAACTTGGCCTTGTTGATTGATTTATATTGGAGATCATAATGGAGTCTTGATTTTCGTTCTTCTTGTCTGGCTGAGAGTTTGACAGATTTTAATGCTTCATAAAACCAAGGTGCTTCCTTGCAATTTTTCCCACTTTCCATAAAGTTTACAGGGGCAGTTTCATTTGAAATGGTACAGCCCAGTTAGCAGAATGTGACTATTGTATTTACAAAATCATTGGGGGATCAACAAAAGAGTCAATTATAATCTTTTCGATTTATTTTTTTCGATGGTATATTCACTTTTTGTAGATTTCACCTTACATTTGACATTAGGTAGGTTGTTAGGAACTAGACATATTAAAAAATTATCCAGAAAGAGTGAAAAAGCCTACTCAGTTGTGGCATCAAAAATTAAAATTAAAATTACCTAGTACAAGTCAGTCTGTGAGTGTGCTGGATACATCCAAATCGTACGTTTTTATATTTGCAGCACATGAAAAGTCAGAAAAACTCGACTGCAACACTTTGCCAAGTCTTAAGATGGCCACTCTTTGGGTAAGCATAGAAATAGATGAAATGCTGGGTAGAGATGGAAGAAAGACTACATGGAGACAGAAAGGACTACTAGGTGCCTACTCAGTCAACATATGCCATCAAACATCCAAACAAACCCCCCCTAGTAGACTACAAAAAATCTAACATAGATCCAAACAATACAAACAAAGTAAAAAATATCCGAATCTCACTGGAAAAACGTACTTCATTAAAAATAGTCACGAATTAAGAAGGCTAAAATTGGTAATCTGAAGCAGCAAATGGCAGGTGTGGCAGTATGCCATGTGTCAAGACTCATGAGCTGCTCGCTGTCAGTTTTTTATTGGCAGCTCATGGTAAATCAGAAAAACTAGACCGCAACCATTTGAGCAATGCCACCGGCATCACTGATTTCTCAACTGCCATGACTAAGCAGCACAACTATATTAATGAGTAGCACAACAGTCATAAGTGGACAGCACCATAGACATAGTGAATAGGACTGCTGGAGCTGCTGAAAAGTGGGAAAAATCTCCAAAGGAATGGTCAAAACACACTGCTAGAGAAATAAAAAAAACTCTAGCAAAAGTGAGCAGCAAGACATATGTTGTTGGCTTTCCCTTTATTACAGAGTTGATCTTATCCTTGTTGTTTTTCTCTCAACCCATCTCTTATTCATTGTACCTTGTGCCATGCAGCCTGCAGAGCTGATACCTACCACTGACAAGAGACTTGTAGCATCATGCTATTATGTTCTTATTTAAGGCTATGATTTGCAATGCCACATGGCCAGTGGTCACAGGAAGACCTGTGGGGCTGATTACGAGTTTGGCGGACAGGGTTACTCTGTCTCAAACGTGAAGGATATCCTGTCCGCCAAAGTGCAATTCCATTATATCCTATGGAACTTGTAATACTGCATACGGGATATCCGTCATGTTTGTGACGAGTATCCTGTCCATCAAACTCGTAATCAAGCCCTGTGTGTCCCCTGGTCAGAATGAAATTTCAAGGGGAGCCTCACAAAACGTATCACAGCAAATGTAGTTTGAATCACACAAGACATTTAAATCCTAGAAACCTCAACAATGTTTCTGAACATATATGTTTCTTCATTTATTTATTTTTTATGTTACGAAGTCTCAAAATTCATTGACCTTGATATGCTCTCCTCAGACACATTAAGTCACACCAGAGAGGCCATTAGACGGCAATCAACACCATGGATGTGCATATATTATTATTAAAGAACCAGATATTTCCTTGTCTAGGTTGTAATTCAAAAGCAATGGCGCACATATAGATCTGTTTAACTTTGGTACTGTGCGCTACGATGAACGTGATGCCACTACTGCTTCCAATTATGTGGTGGGTGTTGTTTCATCAACATTATATCCTCACAGAATTGCCGACTGTACTATTCGCAATTTTGAAATCAGGAGCTTGGCTGATCACCATTTTTGTCTGCCTGTAGACCTCAATGAAGTCGCCAATCTGGCGTCCCTACTTTTTTGCCCAAAATATTTCCCTCCCTGATGTTTCACGAGAGGTCTGATCACTGTTATGAGATAAAATTGAAATACCTGAATGTCTTGCAGTCACAGTAGCTGACACCCCTTTGTTTCTTCAGAACCCTTTAGCTCTGCTGCTGTTTGACGTGCCTTGATTTGGGCACTCCTGTGTGAAAGGCAAAGTCTTCTAGGTCTCCAGCTTCGGAATGCTCTTCCTGTTGAACTAGGGTGTCTTCCCCATCTAGGGCATTTCAAACAGGCCCTTTAAACACATTTTTAGATCTAGCAACAGGCAAGACCCTTTGATTTTACTAAAATATTTATAATATAATACATATCAGCCACCTCTCTTCATCCATTGGTCTGTTGTTGTGTCATTCCCATTTTGCTTCTACACACTGCAACATACAGCATGGGGCAGTCGGTCAGCCTACTTCAACCACTGGTTAACTTCACTTTGAGTGACTGCATTTTGCTCTCTCACAAGGAGCACATCCACAAACAAGCTAGTTTCTTTCAGTGCCAGTGTTTTTGTTTTTACTTTATAATTACTTTAGTGTTGCCTTTGTTTTCAGAGCCTGGTGTGATAGCAGGACGCTTCTGATGCACATTCTGTCTTTATCACATTCCATCTCCGGCCAATTTTGTTATAAATTCCCTTTGGACTATTTTGCTTTCCTGACTGCTGCTATTTCACAGCATACCAGATTGTGTGCATGTGAAACTGTTCTGTATTAAGTTATCCTCTTTTTTCTTTCTCACCTTTTTTTCCTTTCCTTCTTTTTCTCTCTTCTATTCTTGCCTTCTTTCAATTTTTTATTTTTCTCTTTCCTTCTTTTCTCTCTTTCTTTCTTTGATTATTGCCTTCTTTTTCTTTTTCATTCATTTTTTATTTTTTCCTTTTTCCCTTCTCTCTTTCACTATTTCATTCTTTGAATCTCTTTCTTTCTGTCCTTCTTTCTCTTTCTTTCTATCCTTTCTTTCTTTGTCTTGCCTTCTGCATTCATGCCTTATTTCATTCTTTCTTTCCTTTTCTGTTTCCTTCTTTCTTACTCTGGCCTTCTTTCTCTTTCCTGATCCTTCTTTCTTTCCTTCTCTTTCTTTCCTATTCTTTCCTTTTCTTTATTCCTTTCTTTCTCTTTCACTCCTGCCTTCTTTCTTCTCTCTTTCTTGCTTTTTCCTTCTTTCTGGCATTCTTTAATTCTTGCCTTCCTTCTCTTTCTTTTTCTTTCTAATTCCTTCTCTTTATTTCCTTCTATCTTTCTTTTTCTTTCCTCCACTTTCTTTACTTCTCTCTATCCTTCTCTTTCTTTTTGCCTTCTCTTTTTCTTCTTTTGTTCCTTCTTTCCTCTTTTCCTTCTTTCCCTTTCTTGCCTTCTTTCTTTCTTTCTTCTCTGCTGTTTCTTTTCTTTGTTTCTTTCTTAATGGCAAGAGGCCTACAGTCACTGCCAGACTGATTGACTTTTTTAGGTTGTGTTAACCAAGGCCTTTTAATTTAATTATATATAAGTGTATAACATAGTTACTTATAGAGGTTTCATCCATACTTTATCCATTAGTCTGTCGTTGGTGTCATTCGCATTTTTCTTCCACCCACTCCAGCATGCATTAAGGGGCAATGTATCAGCCCAGTCCAGCCATTGGCTGAACTCACTATGAGTCACTGCCTGCTCTTCTTTTTAAAAGGAACACATCCACACACAAAGTAGCTCCCTTCAGTGCCAGTGATTACTATGGTAATGTGTGTTTTTTAGGACAAATAACTTTTTTTTCCTGTAGCAAATTAATATTGATTTAGATTGACGAGGGTCGGCATATTCCCCAACAATAAAGTTCTGCAAATACCATGGCAAAACAAAACAAGCATTGCCAGAACGCCGGCAGCCAACCCCAGACCTAATGGCTTTCCCAGTGCTTGTTTTGTTACTGACAGTCTTTATGTGACACTCTTCTCTCTCTTGCTGCTTTTGTTCGTAGCACCAAGATGCTTCTCGGTAAAAGTACACACAATAAGTAAATAAATAATGTAATATACCTCATTATGTGATAAAATGACCCCAGAACGTAGTCACTCATAGAACAACCTCTCACTTTTTCCTGCTCTTCACTCATTCACTCACTCCTCCCAAAGAGCAGATGCAAACATTCAGTGGCTCTAACGGGACGAGTCTGTGCAGCGAGAACGGCAAGGTGAAGGCAGCAGAAAGCGGCCCTCTCAGTGAAATATACCTTTCAGAAATGTCATAAACGTTGTCGAGCACTTGGCCTATCTGTGTAGTTTTCTTTTGGTAAAAATAATTATTGGAATATAGTGAAGTGGTGAAGGGTCTGGAGCAGCGGAAAAATAACAGTCAGCTGCGAACACAGTCAACAAACTCACTGCTCCCTTCACTTTTGACCCTCCTCCTCCTCTCTCCCCCACCCCCACCCCCCCATCTCCCTCGTCTGCCCTTCTCCCGGTGGTTTATAATTGTACCTTTCTGCATCTTCTCTCGTTCACGCAACATCGGAAAACATCTATTTATGGGAAGACCGAGAAAAAAACAGACCAGAAAAATCTTAAAGAAAACAACTCCAGAAATACATGGAAGGAGGGAAGGGAATTGGTGTACTCTCTCGTGCAGACTTCTAGCGTGAGGAGTATTACGTTTCTGCTGTCAAGAAGTTGTAATGGCTTTTTGGGGGTTAAACGCATCAAACCTTCTCCAGCAAGAACCAATACGTATTGGCAAAGTTAATAGGTGGGGGCTGAATGTGCTTACACTGTCTGCGTTAGAGCAAGGCGCTCAACAGGAAGCCAGCAGGAGTGTACAGAGAAGGGCTGTAGAGGTAAAGAAGTCGACTTGTAGTTTAATGCAAACTCTAGAGTGGAAGCGGAAGGGTACACCAAACAGCCAATAGCATTAGATGAGAGGTGGATATCCCACTCGGCTGAGACAACATATGTTTAACAAAGTCGTCCTCCAATGGCTGATACAGACTGTCAATGAAACCCTGTAATTGATACGATGGACCCTGTTAGACCTGGCATCCCTAGGGTGGTCTTTCCTCAGACCTTTTTCCTTTTACTTCCTGTTTTTGCTGATTCTTTTTGTTGGCCTTAGGACTCTGAGCACTTTACCACTGCTAACCAGTTATAAAGTGCATGCGCTTCTCCCCTAAACATGGTGACATTGGTGTATACCTGATTGGCACATTTGATTTACTGGTAAGTCTCTGATAAAGTGGTATACCATATAAACAGGGCCTGTATTTAAAATGCTACTAGTGGGTCTGCCGTAAAGAAAAACAGGAGTATAACCCATAGACCAGGTTGAGAACTGGATAAGTAAGCGAAAACTAACAACAATGTCTCAACCGGTATCATTGAGGAAGGCAAATATATATGCATGTACAAAACATTGCAAGGAAGGAAGAAGGGAGACTCGTATATTTTTCAAAACGTGCTCATGGCATCATATAATTAAAGTAACAAATTATACAGGACAATAATATCAGCACTGTGGGCAAAAGATGCAAAGGCAACCCAAGGAGAACTTGGTGCACTAATGTGCTTGTGACACATAAGGGTGACGGCGCAAGTGACAAGTGAAAGAACAGTGGAAGGCGCAATGTGACAATGTGAAAAGTATGTACAGAAATATATGGTTCACCAAGGGTTATTTACAATAGTTGGACATGGTTTTGTTTAAACATTTATGTGAACCATAGTTGAATTAGCGCCGCAGATAACGCTGGATTGTCGACGGCGTTTCGATCCTATTTATTCAGGATCATCTTCAGGACCAGGTTGCCAAGTAGTGGGTGCTGTACAAGTGAGGAAAAGGGAAGAGATCAGGGAGGGATGGGACCGGGGAAGCGGTGCGTATAAGGAAGCGGAGAAGGCGCTGGCGGATCGAAGGCTAGCCTACCTGAAGGAGGCAGGTACTGGGCATCAAGGGGCAGCTTGGCTTGCCCAATGGAAGAAACTAAGTCTCAAACCGGTCCGTGGGACATCAACGTCGTGGCCGTGGTACCCGAATGTTGGTAAGGGCCGGTTGGGGGGTAGGGACGATCCGGAAGGGTGCCGGAGCTGGAGAAGGGGAGAGAGGTATGAGCGCGTGTGTAAGGGAGGGAGCACGGAGAGGACAAGTGCCGCATGGGTGCCGGAACTTACCAGGCTGAGAGAATTCCAGCGTGGAAGGACTGGAGACCGCGGGCTGGGCGCACGGAGATAAGCGTCAACGCGGTGGCAGTTACCATGGGTAACTGGAGGATAGCTAAGGAGAAGGAGAAGCTGTGAGAAAGGGTGGTGGCGGGAAAACGTGTGAGGGTAAGCGCGGTAGAGGAGGCAACTTACTTAACTGCGAGATAATTCGAGTTCCAGAAGTTGTGTAACAGGGTCGGAGCCCCGAACCACTCTATGGGAGTTGGCGGGAAGAACCGTCCGAGTAGGAGGTCCTAAGGGAGGGCGAAACACGGAGGGAACAAGGTCAGTCAGTATGAAGCCCAGGGGGCGTGGGGGGGTCACATGGATCTGGGGCCAGAGCGGGGAATGACACACGCACGTAGCTTACCGTATTGTGATGATGAGGCGGAATGAATCCGGGACAGGAGAGGCGCTCCGATCAGCTAGTGGGTCTGCAGCACTGATTGTGCCACCCACATAAGTATCCTTTCAAACCTGTCTCGGGCCTGCCATTGCAGGACCTGTGTGTGCAGTTTACTGCCACTGCGACTAGGCATTTAAAATTACTTGTCAAGCCATAAACTCCCCTCTTTATTACATACAAGTCACCCCTAAGGTAGGGCCTAAGTGATCCGAAGGGCAGGGTGCTTTGTTAAGTAAAAGATAGGACATATGCTTGTTTTGTTACTGACAGTAACAAGTCCTGGTAGTGACAAACACCCACATTCGTTTTTCACTACTGTGAGGCCTGCTTCTCTCATAGGTTAACATTGGGGGTTCCTTAAAATTATTTTAAGCTGTAATTCCTGATTGCAGAGGAGTAGCTGCTTTATGTTTTATATCCTTGGATTGGTAAAGCCAAATCCTCTTTACTGGTAAAGTGGGAATTGGAATTACTAGGTTAGGAGTGTCACTTTTAGAAAGTGGGCATTTCTCTTCTCTTAGCTCTTTGTGTGCCTTCCAGCCTGTCTCCAATGCACGTCTGGGTTTGGGTGACAGCTACACTTTGTGCATTCCCTCTAGACAGCCACAAACACAGGACACTCAGCTGCAGCTGCATTCATCTGCATACTGATCGGTCTTCCTGGGCAGAGGGAAGGGGAGGGACTGACACAATCACTTCAATAGGCATGCCCTCTCTCAAAGCACTGATCAACCCCCAGGGTTAGCCTGGCAGATAGGACTGGGCTGAAAGGGGACCTGTGCACTTTGAAGACTTTGCTTTGAAGTCACCTACACTTCAAAGGCACTTTGGGTATAAGTACTAGGTCTCTCACTCCTTCTAATCAGACACTGCATGGGACTTGTAAGCAGACGCGGCTGGCTCTACATCTGCACATTGCCTGAAGGACTGTTGTGCTGCCAGGAGGGGCCGCCACTTTCCTAACTGCTTTGCTGTGTTGTCCTGCTGCTTGCTGAGTGCTGTGCTGCAGGAGGGACTGCCACTCTGCAATCTGCCTTGGTGTGCTGGCCTGCTGCCTGCTATTTTTTTGCTATGCTACAAGTGTTCTCCAAGGCTTGTTGGTGTGCCTCCTGTTCCTAAAAGTCTCAGGGCCATCAAACCCTAATGCCGTGCCAGTGCTGCCGTAGGACTCTGAGTTTGAAAACTGAGACCTACTAAGAATCCCGCTTCCTCCCTCCAAAGATAAGCGCTCTACCCTGGGAGGCCCAGCTCAATGCTCTACAAGTCATCAAGAGCTTCCACTAACACAGACCAGCGCTCCATGCCCACACGTCAGTTCCCTGTAAGCGGAATCTCCAGATGAGAGCGATGCCTTGGGCTGTATGCCAAGCGGATCAGCTGTATTCCCTTCGAACGCCTTGCCAGGGCAATGCAGAGCACAGCAACTACGTCAGCACCGCCCCAGCCACTTTTGACAAAGCTGGAAACCAGTACAGTGTTTCCCCCACATCCCTGAGCTGAGGGGCCCAGACGGGAGAAAGATCGCCGCCGCGAGTTTCTTTTCCTGGCCGTCCAATGCCAGAGACTCGCCTCATTTGTTCCGAGCACCCGGAGCAGGTACTGGTTTACATCGGACCTCGGAGGTCCCTGCAGTTCCCCGCGCTCTCACTGACAGGCGGTGGAGTCTGCCTTTGTAGCCCGGTCTTGAATGATCGTTCGAGGGCTTGTCACGTTCGTCCCCGCTGAGCGATTCATTGCCCATCTGGCGTTGTCCATGTTGTTCAATATTCTTCTGTTGTGTTACGTAGGGCCGATCTGCGAGATCATAACTGCCCGATCCAACCCAAGTGTTCCCTCAACACTCCAGAACTTGCAAACCCTGCATTTTTGGCTACTATAAACAAAACGCTTCAAACTTGAGTGTTCCTTCGACACTCAAGAAATATTGAGCACTGGGATTTTTGATATTCTTTAAATGTGTATATCTTGAAAAGCATATATTGGATTTTTATCGTTTTGTCTTGTTTTGTTAATAATACAGACAGCTATTTTTTTTAAACCTGTGTGAAGTCTTTTTGTGATGTATTCATTGTATTACTGTGTGTGTGTGTGTTGCACAAACACTTTACACATTGCCTCTTTTGATAAGTGTGCCTGTTTTGCGCCAAGCTACCAGAGAGTGAGCACAGGTTATTTTAATTGTGTAATCTAGCTTACCCTGACTAGAGTGGAGGGCAGGGGCGGCTCCTCCACTAGGGCAGTGGAGCGTCGCCCCACTGCTTTCTCGCAGTGCGAGAAAGCCAAAACATAAGATGGTAATAACTAAAAGTTATTACCATTTTATGTTTCCTTTGTGCATTGCGGGTGGGCGGCTGGGCGGGGCTGCTCTGCTCTTTGAGCAGGGGAGGAGTGGTTTGCACACTCCTGAGTGCGCAAAGACTATTTGGTCGGCCCTCTAGGGCCGCCCAAACCAGTCATGCGCACTCTGCCCTTTCTCCATGCAGGCTGTATAGCAGCCTACATGGAAAACATGGCCACCCCATTAGCCCCTGGCTGTGTAGCCTCTCGACCAATCACAACGCTGCTTGCAGCATTGTGATTGGCTTAGGGGAGGGTCCGGAGGGAGCCTGGCTGCCTGCTTCCTGTTCCTGTTTGAAGCAGGAGAGCAGGAGCAGGAGCAGAAAGAAGCGGGACCTGGCGGAAAGGAAGGTAAGTTTAATTTAATTTTTTTTTATTTAGCCGCGACCCCCCCCCTTGCGACACCCAGTGCGAATCCCCCCACCCATGACCACTCACGACTGCCCCCCCCCCACCCACGAGCAATGCCAGCCACGACTGGTGGTGGGTTCTGCATGGCCAGGGTGTATACCTTAGCCAACCAGAAACCCCATTATTAGCACAGACCCAAAGCCCTCTCTATGTATATTGTTAGTAATAGGTCTGTAAGAGAGCTAGGCTATCACATTCCAGACCTAATTGTGTTCTCCAGCTTAAATTAACAGGTAAAGCACTGCCATATCAGACTGTTTATTGTATAGCATTTTTTATGTTATTTTTGAAGTTCTAGCAGCCCCTACCACCCCTCCAAAGCTTTGAACAATTGTTTAAGTGGGAGAGGAGCTTAGAAGCACAGTATGAAAGTATAAAAATGTTAAGAAGCACATTATATCTTACTTTACCAAAACATCAAGACTATTAAGCAATATAATTCGGCAACTGCTATTTACATAGTTGCTGATAAGGCAAGCAGGTTTTCAGGCACTGAAGATTGTAGGAAGAGAGGAGTTCTTAGTCCCACTGGCATCTCTAGAGGGGGGATGATGGGCTAGTGTCACAGGTTTGTGCTACAGATCTACTAATCCTGCCACCCACCACCTTGTGCCTCACCACCGCAGCTGCTGAATGTGGTTGGAGGCGACCCAGGAAATAAAAGATGCTGCACCTTGCCACACAAATATTTTTTTATTTCTACCTATCATAGTAAAGCAGTGTTGTTTGCTGATAATGTTTAAATTTGTGTATGCACGTGTATGCATGTGTGTATTTATCTATACATATATATAACAAAGGGCACTGCGTTGCTCGAAACGCGTCTGACGGAGGTGTGTGAAGAATAAAATCATGCCAAATCTGCTAACAGAGTCCGTTTCCTCTCTATTTCGCCGGCTGGAGGTTGGAGAGGTGCTGTGTTTACTATATATATATATATATATATATATATATATATATATATATATATCTATATATATATATAAGACAAAGTTAGAAAAAACAAAGGTAGATTTAAACAATTTAAACAAACGTACTTTAATTAAACATGTCCCTAGGAAATTGGGATTGGAGGTTGCAGTAGGTGAGATAAATAGCAATTTGCTGATTGTCTTTATGATTGAGTCGGATTTGAAAGTAAACAGTTTAAACCTGACTTAATCTTGGCATTTAGAAGCTAGGTCGGAAGTGAGAAAATGACACAAAGTATAGCAAATTAAAAAACAGCGCTTGAAATTTACACATCTGAATGAAGGTGATTGCTGATTCAGTTAAACTTCTAAACGAGCACTGCATTGCCAGTAGGTCTGAGTTGCCTTTTGTCTTTGTCAATGCCTGTTTTGTAATGGTTTTTGCAAAACTTGATTGTAGGGAAGCTGCTGGGCCCTTGTCAATCTAAAACATATATATTGTGGAAATGCAAATATATTTTATTGGTCTCAAAAAGTACACATTTTCATAGTCGGGGTACCGAAGGGAATTACTTTGTGTGGATGTGTTCCTTGTGAAAGGGCAGAATGCTGTCACTCACTGCGAAGTTAGCCAGTCGCTGAAGTGGGATGACCCATTACCCCATGCTGTATGTTGTAGTGAGCGGAAAAAATGTGAATGACTCAATATCAGACCAAAGGAGGAAGACAGCTTGCTGAAAGCCGCTATAAGTATACATATTACACATATAATTTTAGTAAAAGCAAAAGGACTTGAGTAACGCCAGGTCGGGGCAAGTGATTGGCCATCAGTGCAACTACCATTGCACAAAATGCCAAACATCTGTAAATAATTTGTGCGCATGTCATGTGCGACACTTTCAATCACTTCTAAAGTTTTAAGCAAGAAAAGTTTTTGCATTCCGAGAATGATGTTTCACTTTTCCCATTTAGAAGCTGCTACATGACAGGGTTGAATAGCTTATTCTTCGCAATCTGGCACTTGCATTTTTGATTTTTCCATTTTATTTGCAGTATTTGTAGAGCACAAACACTCATCCCCAGAGGGATATCATGGCCCTAAAACTGCCACATGTCTATCGATTAAAGTCCCAGAGGGAAGGGGCAATTCGTTAGATCAAGCCAATTACTCTGGGAAGAGCCATGTTTTAAGCTTTTTCCTGAATCTGATGTAGTCGCTAGTGAGATGGAGGACCCTGGGGAAGAAGATTCCACTGGGCCGCTGCAAGATGGGTAAAGGAGCGGCCTTCGGCTCTGGCTTTTTTGACATGCTTAGTTTTGGCTCATTCTAGAATTAATGATCTCAGGTTTCTAGTAGGATCATGGGCCAGAGTCGTGAAGACCCTTGTGTGTATGGCAGAGAAGGTTACATTTTGCTCTTTTTTAGATGGGCAGCGAGTGTAGGGTTTTTATGCAGGCAGAGGCAAAGCTGTACCTATCTTTATTGCAAATGAGTTTAACGGCTGGGTTTTGTATCACCTGCAGGCAGGAAAAAAGATAGTCAGTCATGCTCACATATAGGGCATTTCTGTAGTCCAGCCTACTGGTGATTAGGGCTTGGACCACAGTTCTGTGCCAATCGACTGGAATTCAAAAGAAAAGTTTCCCGAAGCGTTTGAGCAAGCCAAAGCATTTATCACAGGTGGCATTGACTTGCTCCTGCATGGATAAAGGCTCATCAATGAGGACTCCTAAGTTTGTTGCCACTTTTTTGGGCTCTGGTGGAGGGCCCAGGGATACTGGCCACCATGATGAATCTCAAATCTGATTGGCACCTCCGAATAGTGGAATGTCAGTTTTTTCGGCGTTTAGTTTAAGGCAATAAGCCATCATCCAGCTGGCTACCTCAGAGAGGCAGCTAGAAAGGTTTTCCCTGCTCTCGTCGTGCTTCTCCCCTATCGAGATGACGAGTTGGGTATTGTTGGTATTTCTCATTCCAAGTGCTACGTGTTCCAGAATTCAAATAAAATAAAAAGACCAAAAAGAACTAGTCAGGCCTCACCTGGGACAGATTCCAGGAATCTATGTAAACAGCAAGGTAAATACATTGCACTGCAGACGACAGAAGGCAATGGAAACATTCAAGCAGAGGGATGACTGTATGTTGCCCAAATCAACCTTCTTTAATCTCCAGCTCATTCTCCTACACTTGCCTTCTCTTGTTTCCCCATTCATCCTTCCATTCTTTCTTACTCCCCCCTCACTCTCCAACCAAACGTCGCTCCTCACTCATTTCACCTCACTACTTTCTTGTATTCCCCAGTCTCTATCCTAATAATCTTCTTCCACCTATCTGACTCTTTCACCGAGCCCTCCTCTCGCTACCTTAGTAGTGAGGGCTGCTCCAGCCAGCGGTAGCTTGCAAATGCCAATGTGCAGTGGTTGGCTACTTATAAGCCCACAGCCAGAATCCTTTTGCACAATTATTGGTTCTTGCCACTGAAAGATGACTTAACTTCTGGTTGTGATCTTAAAGGCAGTCTAAATGTGTTCTCAATATGCTCTTATTTTATTCAGGGAATAAAAATTGAGGAGATTCGGATCAAGCCAATTCTGGCACGAGCCAAGGCGAGCGCGCCTGTGACTGAGGGGATTGTGGAAGTGAAACACGCGGGACGGTGGAGACAGGTCTGCAGTACGGACTGGACCATGAGAAACAGCAAAGTGGTGTGTGGCATGATGGGATTCCCAGGAGAGATGCCACCTAATGAAAAATTCTACAGGTACTATGACTGTGTTTCCCCACCATGACAAGGAAGGGGCCTAAGTAAACTTGGGGGGTTGTGCTTTTTTATTAATATATTTTCAAATATTGCTGTCAGATTGTTGGATATGAAGTTTTACAGTATTACATTTTCAAGCACAATGATGGAGAGCACTGCATGTAAAAATTTGTGATGTTGATGTTCAAGAATATGATAAAGATGATCAAAATATTAAAAACAGAAGCAAGTTCTTTATAATCCAAAAAGCTGCTATACATAAACATTTTTAGGTATTTTTTTAAGAAACTTCAAAAGTGAAGAAACTTTTTGGAGTCAGGTTACACAGACCTCCGCAGTAGTGCAGCAAATGTTTACATGCGTTTTTATGCTGCCACAGGAATTTGGTATTACAGAAAGAGCAGCAAACATCTCTCCGACACCTTCTTTTACACGTATTGAGCATGCGTAACTACTAGCATTCTTACGACTGGGTGCATACTACTACAGATAGGCATGGCTTTATCAGTATTTGGGAACCTAGAGTTCAAAAGGCAGACTAATTCAGATTTTGGGGGCTATCTTAAAACAAGTGTAAAATGTAGTATGGGTTTTTTTCTGGATGGGGAATGTGACAAAACAGAAGGTGTCTTACGTTAGCTCACTAGTCCAACTAGAGACGGCAAACTTATTTTCTGGGAATGCCACAATGCATGGTTTTGAAAGTGATGCACAAAACCTAAAGTTGAATCACCTGGCAGCATGTGAAGCATTGTATGACGGAACAACGTGGTCATAACCACGACTGCGTCTTTACCACACATGCCTTTACAACGAATCTCATTGTAACAGCATGATTGGTAAAGGTAAGTGAGTGGTAAAGGTTACACCCCAGCCCCCCCACCCTGAGCTCTAAAACCTGGCCCCAGCCCCTAAAATTACCCCGACCCCGGCCCTTAAAACACCTCAGCCCCGCCACCCTGAGCCCAAAAACCAGCCCCCAGCCCTAAAAACTACCCCCTGCCCTGAAAACTACCCCACCCTGAGCCCTAAAACCCAGCCTCCAGCCCTAAAAACGACCCCAACCCCAACCCTAAAAACTACCCCGACCCCCACCCTGAGCACTAAAACCCAGCCCTGAAAAATACCCCAACTCCCGCCCTGAGCCCTAAAACCCGGCCCCCAGCTCTGTAAAATGCCCTGAGACCAGCCCAACCTAAAAATCTTAAACTACTCACCAAGCTGCCGTTTCATCTATTGTCTTCCGCAGGAAGTCTCCAACACCACCCACCCCCGCCCACTCGTTCCAATGCTAGACCACTGACTGCCTTTACCACACATATGCCTTTACTGTCTTTACAACGTAAATCATTGTAAAGGAATATGTGTGGTAAAAGCAAGCGTGGTAAAAGCAAGCGTGGTAAAAGCAAGCGTGGTAACGCTTGCATTGAAACGGCACCATTGGTTTACACTACGTTGCTAACGTAATTTCCCCATGTGAAGATTTTGATGTATAGCTTCAATGTGACGTGCAATGTGACTAAAGCATAGAGCATGAATGATGAGATGGGAAGCAGCATGCTGGATACCTATCAGTGGGCCATGTTACATGCAAAAGTGTGGGTACTGACAACTCATCATGCCTTTAATGTAGATGAAATTGGAGAAGACAATGGGCCAGAGTGCAGAAGGGTAGAAAAATGTCTCACCCACTTAAGAATTCTTTACTAAGACAAGGATGGTTGGGTTGAATGGATAAATTGTGTTAAGAACAGATATCAATGGTTTTGTGTAGCGATCACAGAATAAGCTATGGGAAAGGGATTTGGTCAGATTGTGATACCAGGGACCAGGTAAGGGTGGGTTGGGAGTGTGTGTGTTCAACTCTAAGACAAGCATTGGCAAAATAAATGTGTATTTTTTTGCCTATGCCATTGGCTCTGTCAATGCTTTATAATTTATGCTGGTATTGGGACATGTAATAGTGGCAGTGGTCATCAAGGAATCGTACTTCATATAGTTACAAATTGGCCACAAAGTTGCATGTACATGCAACATTGCAGCCATTTTTGAAATAGAGAAAATATAGTTCCAAAATGGCTGCATCGTTGCACCTACATGTAATGTGGCAACTATTTGTGAAGCATGAACATACTGTCCTCCATCTTGGAAAATTAGTTTCAATGCTTTTAAGATGGTTCTCACGTTGGGTGCCCATGCAATGTAGCGGCCATCTTGGAAGCAGAGAAAATATAGTTCCAAAATGGCTGTCGCATTGCATCTAAACATGCAATGGGGCGATCATCTTGGAGGTATAAATATAATGTTCCAAGATAGCTGAAGATTATTTTTTATACCTCTAAGATGACCACCATATAGTGTCTACACACAACGTGATGGCCATCTTGGCAGTTTATATATTTCGATTAAAAAATGGTCAAGTATTCCCATTGCTGGCCAATTTCACAAGCGTATTGGCACTGCCAGTAGTGGCAGAGAGTGGTCAGAGGTGGTACAGAGCCGTGGGTGAAGTGAGAGGGAGACACAGAGCTGTTAGCATTTCTTTGTGTCCTGGGGATGGGGGGTGGTGTGGTTACAAAAAATACTGGAGCATGTGTCATAAGGACAATAAAGGAACAGACCATGCACTTCCATGGAGTGCTGTCTCAAATGTAAAAAAAAAAAAAATAGAAGTTGAATTTTCCGGGTGTCAGCAATGGAAGAATACACAGAACCAACCAAAATGAAAAGGAAACATATATTCTAAATGGGAAGGATAAACACAAGGATATGGAAGGAAGCCATCAAATCCTGAGCAGGGAATTTAAATAAACAAGAAAGCCATTCAGTCATAACCGAGGTGGGGGGGGGGGGCATAACCAAGCCCATTCTAAGAATAGGTTTAAGTATGGGTTGCACTGCTGTTTGTGACAGTGGTCCGTTGCAAGAATGCAGTGAGCATATTTGTGTATTTCAAAACAACTCACTGATCGAGCACGAAAACATGGGTGTGAATTAAAAGGTTGAACTATACAAGGGCGGCAGAGAACTATCTGCAACCCTTGGGAAGAGGATACCAAATATAAGGAGCAGAGCAGACAGGAGTAATTGAGTATAAGTAGCAATCCTATCGGGTCTGCAGATGGATAACAGATAATCATAAACCAGGTTCTCAGCTGATCCGAAGAAGGATATTTCCATCTTGTCATTTGGTCTCATGAAAAGGACCCGCTGGATGATAGTCAGCTGGCTGCATACCACTGAGTAAGAAAAAGAGCGGTGGAAATGTACATCTCTGGAATGCTCTGGATGACCTTTATGTCATGCTGTGGGCCTGGACCTTCTTTGCCATCATTTTACCAAGTGTAAAGAATCTGTGTTATTTTCTGAGGAATTAGTAGGCGGTCCTTGACGATGTGTTATTAAGTGCTCAATAAGTTGTATTGTATTGCAATTGCAGTTATATAGTGCTTACTACCCCTGACGAGACAGTAAGTAATGTCATTTAGATGAAATCGTTATGAGCGGCTCTTTAATCAATCAGGAGGCAGGCCTTGCTGTGGGATCACTATATTCTCCTCGCTGATCAATCAGTCTGTGCCCCTGTGCTCAATATTGTAGTGTAGATTCCTCATTTCTCAAGCAGGATGTGCCCCTATTTTATCAATCAATGTGTGCGCCTCATTTTATGAATTGACAATTTCAGAAGGTGTTGTTCTGGCTGAAGGTTATGTTTCCAAGAAACTGCTAAGCCTCTGCTCATCAGTCAGACCAGAAGGTCACTAATCAGCTGTTCAATGTATGCCAATGAAACAATTTAAATAATGCAAACCAGGGTTAAAAGGGAATGCCAATGACACTTTGCTTGGCTCATTTTGCGTTGATAATACCCCTGATCCAGTGGCACCTGCTGGCTTATGTTGTGGAGGAAAGAGTGAATCTACTAGAGCGTTTATCAGCAATGCCTTCTAAATCATTCAATCTTCTCAGTTGGATCTCATGGCTAAAGGTCGAGTAGTATCAGGACAGATTGGTTGGCATTGGCAAGTGTAATGCGGAGATGTTTTCTAGTGCTGTTTCGTTTCCCTCTGACAGGCCTAAACCACAAATGAAGATAGCGCATGAGGTGTTTTTCTCTAATATTCCTGTTTATTGGCTTGCCATATTTTCGTATAGGTTAAGAATCGGCCATTAGCCAGTTAAGCTCTTAGTATAGCAGGGGAATTTTTTTTTTTCTGACTCTGGAAGCTAATCACTGGGTGAAATTTTGGAATCTTCATCAGTGGAGAGGAAATTGCGGAAACAAATAGTGGGCCAAAATCCAGAGTTGGCCACAGAGCCCTAAGAAATTCCTGGTGCCCTAGTACCTTTCCTAAACTACTGACACACCTTATATAGTAGAGAATAAAAGGCAGTCCAGGAAAGACTGGGCTTAATTAGTAGTTCTGGCTAGCTGGTCAGCAGCTAATCAAAATGGTCTTTTTTGTAATTCAAGTTTTATTGGTTTAAAAAAAAAAAAAGAGTCAAAGACTGGAAATGAATTACATTCTGCAGGTAAGGGTAATAAGCAGCCAGTGCAGTATATAAACAACCCTACCATTGAAGACACCAAGTAGGAGTCTACTTTATCTGCTCCAAATTTGTTCCAAAAATCATTCCAACATAGGCAACCTTCTTTAGAAAGTATTAGGAGTGTTACCACGCTATATTGACTTCTGTCTTACAATTCCCTCTCCTCTCATACAATGAGATGGCTATGACAGCTTTCCGGGGACTCCCATAGATTGGAAAGATCTTAAAATGGAGGCCACCTATGATCAGTTCAAATGCAATTAAGCAAAATTGCTGCTACAACCTGCACAGAGGGGCAATTAGTCTAGTTTGTCAGCTTAGGATGGTGCATCTGCCCGTCTGGGACGGGCTTTACCTTTACCTTGTTGTTTGAGACTGGTCAGTAAAGCATGTTTCTGGAACAAAGGTTTGTATTTTCAATATTGTGTTTGAACAAATAGGTCCAAGGAATGGTCTGCTCAAGCTTTGAAGCACTTACTAACGTACTGAATCCCTGCCCATCAATGTTTTTAATAAGATCCATTGCTGGTTTTGATCTACCAAACCACAAGTTTGAAGTCTCCTTTTATTAGCAGGACATACATGACTATACTCTGTGGGAGTCCAGCATTGGGGCAGTTTTGACAAACTGGGATAAAGAGGGAGAGATGTGCCTGAGGGTTGTTTGCTTGGTGATGATATTGCCCTGAGTTGAATCCTGGTGGAAAAATATATCTTTATGAGGGAAAGGCTGGATCACATGTCTGGCCCCAAGTAGGCTGCATCAGGTAACATCGTTTTTAGATTGGGTGTCATTTTATGTATGCATGTATGTATGTATATATGTTAGTATTTGATATTTCCATATTACAAACCTAGCCAAAAGTAGCTGATTGCTGATCATTGTCAAAGACAAGCATAAAGTCATTGATTAATGCGAGACGAAGCTGAGCTGTGAATGCACACTGCATTGTGATGTAGAGTTCTTTAAAGAGAAGAGTCATCAACTCTGTCCTAAATTGAAGTGTTATCAGCACACTGGTGAATCTTGGTCCTGTTGTTTGTGAGTAGAGCACCAAATGGAACCGTGTGAAGTTTGAAGATGACAGGGGACAGTATGGAAACCTGGGGGTCTCCACAGATGATATGAATCTTCTGGGATCTGGAGGGGTCCATGTGAACAAACCGGTGTCAGTTGAAAAGGCAGTAGAAGCATCAATCCCAGTGAAGACTGTATGAGGGTGGGAAGGTCCACTGTGTCGAAAGCAGCTAAGAGGTTCAGCAATATCAAGAGGCAAGGTTCATCTTCATCTGTGGTTAAGAGGGCATCCTCTATGATGTGTAAGGTTGCGGTCTCTGTTCTGTAGCAGGATCTGAAAACAGACTTGTAGCTGTGCAGGAGTTGGTTAGCAATGATGTGATCTTGAAGTTGAACATAGACTACTTTTCAATGATCTTGCCAACGAATGGTAGGTGATTGATGGGCTGGTTGTTAGCAAGATCATCAGGGTCTAGTGTAGCTTTCTTTAGGAGTGGGTGGATTTGATATGTCTTGAGAGGTTCTGGGAAGTTAGCTTTTGTGATGGAAGCGTTGCCATTGGTAAGTAAGGGTAAGAGAGAGTCCTTTAGAGAGAGCTTTGAACAATGACAAGACGTCATCTTCATAAAATGTGGCTCTGAGGGACTTGAGCATGTCAGCGTGATCTGGGAAAGAGAAGAAGTTGAATGCTGACCACTGTGGGTTTCTACAAGAAGGGATAGGTGTAAGAGAAGAATCAGGCTTGGAGTCATTGGTGTGCTATTGCAGTAATAATCAAAGTACGGCCCGGGGGCCGCATGCGGCCCGCCTGACCTTTACATGCAGCCCCCTGATCAACAGCAGCACTGGGCTGCTGTTTATTCGAATCAGCACTAACATTAAAAAGATGTTAAATAAACAGGCAAGCATTTATTTAAAGGTTAATTTAAGTTAAAGAAAGGAAGTAACTAGGTTGTCCTGAACAGCTGAAATTTAGAAACACCTTTATTTTTAAAGGCATCTTGCAGCAAAAATTTGAAAATATGATAACATCTGTTCAAAATTCAAAAAGTGTATATCATTAACATGCAGAACCGTTTCCCCTTAGTACATCAGATTATATCAGTTCATTGAGAAATATTGTTTTATTAAGGTGATAGTTTTCAAACATGAATTTAGAAATGTTCCTTCTCTCCACCCATCCTGACAACAATGGCAGGAGTGAACTAAGGGGCAAGTCAGTTCTTATGTGCACTCTTTGGGTAGCCTGGGTTTATATTATGCATAAACAACATTATGGTTTCTAAAATCAAACACAGGAGAAGGTTTTGTACAGCACACATCCTGAAGTCATGTATTTCGAGATCATCAAAATTGATAATGAAAAAGGAGGGAATGTGAAATAAAACAATTGCCTAGGAACACACAATTTAGTTAAGTGGAGAAGCCCTGATTAATCCCAAGTTTTTGGTTTCACATTGTGCAATTCAGGCAATAGATGCATATGCTTTGCTTCCCCTACACCCACCTTACTGACAATCCCCCTCCAGACCCCTACCACCACCATGCTAGCATCAATGCGGCCATCCATCACATCACAGACCAAACTTTGTGGCCCCTGGGAAAATGTTTTTGATTATCCATGTGCTATTGGATCTTCTGTATTTTTTTCACTGAAGAAGAGGTTGATGGTATTGTCCTTTACTGTGGAGTGAGAAATATGTAGGTGTAGCAAGGGGTTGATGCAGTGCTTCATTGTTTTGAACAGCGTTCTGCTTCTGTTGGTAGCTTAATTGATGGTGCCGGTATAGTACTTGCCTTGGCTGATGTGATGAGCTGTCTATGTGTTGTGCAGAGGGACTTAAGTATCAAGAAGTCCACTGGAGTTCTGGTTTTCTTCTATTTTCTTTCTTGCTTACAGATCAATTGTTTATTGTCAGCAAGGTTTTTAGAGTACCAAGGTGCTGAAGGCTTTGGTTTGCACTTTTGTGTCAAATTTGGGGTGTGGATGTTCTCATAGCTTTCCAAAAGAACTGTTGAAGCTGTTTAGGAGGGTGTTGGCATTGGACGTGGCATTAATAGAGTGAGAGATGAGTTTAAGCATTATGATGACCGTGGAAAAGTCTTTGAAGCATCAGAAGGCTTGGTATTCGCTTTTGTGTTTGTTGGACTTGGCCCTTTTTGCAGGGTCATCCCAGAACTTTTTGCCTTCCTCCTGTATTTTTTTTGACCTGTTGTTGGTGGTTTTATGACTCTGGGCACTTTACCACTGCGGATCAGTGCTAAAGTGCATATGCTCTCTTTTGTAAATTGTGTTATGGATTAGTGTTTCCATGATTGGCTATTTGATTTACTTGTCAGACCCTAGTACAGTGCATTATGTGTGCCCAGGGCCTGTAAATCAAATGCTGCGGGTGGGATTGCAGTACTGATTGTGCCACCCACAGAAGCAGCTTCTAAAATGTGACTCAGGCCTGCCATTGCAGAGCCTGTGTGCAGTCTGGGACTGCCATGTTGACTTGGCAAGTGCACACACATGCCAGTCCCTAAACCTTCCCTTTTCTATATATTAGTCACCCCTAAGGTAGGCCCAAGGTACCCCTGTGGGCAGGGTGCATTGTATGTGAAAGGTAGGACATGCCCTGATGTTTGTGGCATGTCTTGATAGTGAAATACTGCCAATTTCGTTTTTCACTATTGCAAGGCTATCTGTTCCCATAGGACAGAATGGGGAGTTTGTTTATAACATCTTATAAACATAACTGACCCTGGGAACAAGATCGAAAAGTAAAGTTTAGCATGCCTGAACTCAGAATGTTAAAGTGCATCTTTTAGTGAGGGTGATTTTTACATTCTGTGTTTGAAAATACCACTTATAGAAAGTAGGTATTTTCTTGCCTAACCATCCAGTGTGCCTCTGCTAGGTTTGTGTATTGCATGTCTGGCTTTTGGATGACAGGGGCTGGAGAGGGGCAGCAACTCCAGAAGTCTGATGAGACAGGGCTGGGCTGAATAGGCCTGGTCTGCATTTGGAAAGTGGGAGGACTAGCACCTTCACCTGAATAGGGCTGTGCCTGCCTTCCACAATGACGGCTCCGCCCCCTGTGGTGTGTCTGGAGCCGGGGCTCACACTGACAATGGAGGGTGTTGTGTACTTGCAAAGTGCCCCACATAACTGGTTTTGGCTGAGTACAGACACTCTCTGCCTTCAGAGAACAAAGGATTTTGGGGTATAAAAAGAGGGGCCCAGACTTATAGATCACTTCAGGGAAATCAAGAGGAACCTTTGCCAAGGAGAAGAGCTGGATAAGCTGAGGAGGAATACTGCCCCTGTGCTGTTTGCTGTCTGGGGTTGGCCTGCAGTGGCTACTTGCTGCCAAGGAAAGGAGGAAAGGACTTTGCTGTTTGCTTTGTCGCCTGCTTGAGGAAAAGATCTCCAAGGGCTTGAAATAGAGCTTGCCTCCTGTTAAGAAGTCTCAGGGACACAAAAGACTTCCTGCAACTCTGCTGGTGCTGCTGGACTCTGCCATCTGTGAGTCCTACCCTTGCCTGAGGTGCCTCCTGCAGGCAAAAGGCCTCAGAAGTGGGTTTTGCAGCTGCTCTCTGCAAGAACCGGCGCAAAGCATCGCAAAACCGTGCAAAGCCTCTCAGAACCGACGCCAGGCGACGCGAAGCCGCACAGAGTCCTGCTGGGTGACGCGAAGCCTCGCTGCGGAGCCTCCAGCACCGACGCCGGACGACGCGAAGCCTCGCAAAGCGGCGCTACACATCGCATTTGGGCGCCAAGTCCACAAGAACACCAGGGCTGCAGTAAGAAACCGACGCATCACCTCCCCTTCAGTAAGGAACCGACGCATCACCTCCCCTGCGTGGCAGTAAGGAACCGACGCATCACCTCCCCTGAAGTAAGGAACTGACGCATCACCTTCCCTGTGGCTGTTTTTGTTTGTGACTGTGACGAATCCAAGGTACTTTGTGTTGAAAGTGTTGCAGCCATAGCTTGCTATGAACAGAACTGTTTCTACCTTTTGAAAGTCATATTTTGATTACTGTATTGTGGATTTTTGTCGTTTGGTCTTGTTTTGGTTTAGATAAAGTTTACTTATTTTTCTAAACTGGTGTGGTGTCTATTTGTAGTGTTTTCACTGTATTACTGTATGTGTTCACAAATGCTTTACACACTGCCTCTGAGATAAGCCTGTCTGCTCGTGCTAAGCTACCAAGGGGGTGAGCAGGGGTTATTTGAGGAGTGTATCCCCCTTATCCTGACTAGAAGCAAGGGTCCCTATTTGGACAAAGGTACCTACCTCTGCCAATTAGTGACCTCCATTTCTAACAGTGTTGAACTTAGATTGTTGGTAGGATGCTGAGCAAGGAGAATGGGATGGCAAAGTGGTCAGTCTGATCCAGGGTTATAGTTGGTTTGCATTGGATTGTTAGTGATGTAGAAAAGACAAGGTCGAGGATGTGGTCTTTGGGGTGTGTTGATTGTGGGACATGCTGTACCACACTGAGTGTATCAATGAGGCTGATGAGGATGTCTCTTGATTCGTTTTGGAGCTTGTAGTGTGTGGAAGGTTGAATTCAGCCAAAAGGGTGGCGTGGGCATGTCAGATGGATGAGGGTTTGAAGAGATTTGAGAATTCATCAATGAAGTCCTTATGCTGCCCTGGAGGCCTGGATATGAGATGTAAGGTGGCATTCTGAGTTGCTGAGAGTGGGAAATGACATGTTGAGTGTTACTTGCTTCCTTAGGGTTCAGAACCAGGAGGATATATGGGTGACAGTGTAGCCTTCTCCCTTCTTACATCCACGGTCCACATGATGGATGCTATAGCCTGTGAGAAGGCTGTCATGGATGTGCGCAGTTGTTGGCATGAGCCACATTTCTGTGATGAAGAGGTTTCCAAGCTTGTGATAGTAGATGAGGTCTGTGATATCTGGTATGTGAAGTACTGCAGAGTACGAGTTAATGAGCATAAATTGGAATATTTGTTTGGTAGTTAATGGGATGTGCACTTGGTTAGGTCTATGTGTTTTGCAAATGCTATGTGAGTGTCAGAGTTATGTATATCTGGGTGTGAATGTGGAGTTTGGCAGTATGGGGCGCTGCATATGATTTTGCTTAACCTTGCAAGTTTCACTGGATCAGGGGTTCAGGCCCAAGCCCCACCTGGCCCTAACTGGCTCAAAGAGGTGATGCCCTACTCTGTGTATCTTTGCAGGATATGCCCCATCGACGGGATGCTCTGTAAAGTTGATTCAAGTAGGGAGAAGGCAGGAAGTGATGTCACTTCCTGTGCAGATAGAAGATGGGAAATGCTGTGGTGTCATTTCCTGTGCAGATGGATAATGAGAACTGAAGTCCTCTTGCTTGGCTTCTTCTTTTAAAGACAGCTTTGGCAGGAAACCAATGATGTCACCTCCTGTTCAAATGGATGATGGGCAATCCAAATTTGGTCGCTTTGTGTGCAGATGGATGATAGGATATGCAGTGGTCACTTTCTGTGCAGCTGGATGATGGAAAATGAAGTCCTTGTGCTTGTCTTCTTCTTTTAAAGAGAGTTTTGGCAGGAAACAAGTGATACCACTTCCTGTTCAGATGGATGATAGGCAATCCCATGATGTCACTTCCTGTGCAAATGGATGATGGGAAATGCAGGCAACACTTTCTGTGCAGCTGGATGATGGGAAATGAAGTCCTCTTGCTTGGCTTCTTCTTTTAAATATGATTTTGGCTAGAAAGCAGTGATGTCACTTCCTCTGCAGATGGATGATGTGAAATGCTGTGGTGTCACTTTCAGTGCAGATGGATGATGGGGAATAAAGTCCTCTTACTTGGCTTTTTCTTTTACAGATGGTTTTGGTGAGAAACCAGTGATGCCACTTCCTGTGCAGATGGGTGATGGGAAATGCAGTGGTGTCACTTTCAGTGCCGATAATATGATTGAGAATTAAGTCCTCTTGTTTGGCTTTTTCTTTAATTCAGGCCTCGAAAATCATGAAAGTGTTATGAGACCGGCAGGTCTAGTGACTTGAATAATCGACTCAACCAAACTGCAATGCTTGATCCTTAAGCTCGTCTCAAATTGTGTGATCCTGGGCAAATATTTTATTTCACTGGTCTGCCTTTTTTTGCCAAGATCTCACACCATATGAGATGTTACTCCTCTGAATCCAGGTGATGCAATAAGTGGTCCACCTCTTGATATCCCCAACTCCGGACTCAAAGGCAACAGAGTATTAGGGTGATCAAGTGAGGGAAGGGTAGGTAAGGAACAGCGGAGGAAGGAACCTAAAAGAAAAGAACAAATAGTATGAATCAATGTCAAAACACAAAGACTACTCTCATAGGTTCTCACTAGACAACCTCACTATACCTTGATTTAAAATGATGAAAGGCCCGTCAATCTTCATACAACTGGAATTCACTTATTCCATTAGGTCATAGGTCTATAAGACACAAAACACATGATTAAACAAAGTCTATGGTAAATATCTAAAACATCAATTCATCAAGCGACCCAGATACATACCGGTTCCACTAGAAACATAACATGAAGAAGAGAAGACGTCCAAAGAAAAGATAATGGTAAAAAAAGAACACAAAAAATACATGCCACTGTTACTGCCAAGGTTCACAAATCAATAATCCAATGTAGAAGATAAATAGTATAAAGAATATCGTCTTCTCTCTTCTTTAGACTCTTTTCAAAAGGAAACAATTAATAACCAGTATTCCATAACTCGGAATGTTGCTGTTCCAAAGTAGTTACTTTTAGCCTCCAACCTGGAAGCGTATCATAAGCAAACGAAAAACAAAAAAAGGAAAAAGGAGTAAAGTTAGTCAGAGGGAATTGCTTCCTACCTCTCTTTCGATCATATGTGCGTGCTCTGAGTGCTAACCCACACTCGGTAATGCCCTCGACTCGCTCTTGACCTCAAAGCGAGAAAAAAAAGGCAGAGTTCAATCCCCCAACGCGACTACTCAGCGGGACCAGGCGTCGCTGCAGAATCGCACACAGGACTTCAGTCAATGTATAAACACAGAGGCTTTCAGGGAATCCAAGCCTGCTCCACGGATATGAGCAGCCAAGCGGTTACGTCACCGCTCTACTCGAGACTTCAAAACGAAACAGGAATTCCGGATGGTGAAGCAACCCCGGCTGCTTCCTAGATACACGATCCTCACCTCCACGGGAAAACTTCCAAATGCCGGAATTACGCACACTAGCCTGCGCGCGTCATCCGCTAAATAGCCTCTTCTCCCATCTAACACGGCCTCATGGGAGATGTAGTCTTTCCGTTCTAAACACCAGGAAGGCGCTACCCGACCTGGTTCCTGACATTTTTCTTCATTATCATATATGAGAGCAGCTTCAAATATGTGAGTTCAGCATGTGTGCTGTACAAAAAACTGGTTTGTTTGAGACTACACTTTTGATCCATGTATATTACGAATCTGGCCCACACATAGGGTACACATGACACCAGACTTGCCTCTTAGTTTTCTAAAAGTATTGTCATCAGGGCGGGGGCAGGAATGTTTCTCAGTTCATGTTTAAAACTTTGACTTTAAATAATTATATTACTAAAGCATGATGTGGCAGCGCACTGAATAGGATAAAATAAGCAGCAATTTGTAAGAAGATATAAGCTGACATTTGACCTCTGTCAAATGACACAAGATAAAAACAATATTTAAAGGCATCTTTGTTGCTCATTCACTTTCTGAATGACAAAACGTCTGTTCTTTGCCAGCTCAAGCTCTCTCCAGAACGGGCCTGTAGGCTCGAAAATTATCTCGCTCTGATCAAATCTGAATCGTCATAGTGAATGGGTGAGTAGATCTTTTTAGGTTTGTTATTAGAAATATACATTTAATTCTATTGAAGGGATATCTCCTTGACGGTTAGTAACCGCTTTAATGCAGGAACTTCACATCCTCCCTATTACCTCTGGAATGTGGATGACATGAACATTTCCTCTTCTGCTTTCCCAGAGAAAATCATTCTGATACTCGTAAAGTAAAACTAGGCAGCGCCATTAGGTGCAGACTGTTTTCACTTTGATCAGTGCTGCAGAGGCATCACTGATCAAGATGAGAGAGGCAGTGTTAAAAAGAGGGCAGTGTGCCCTTTCTTGTGCTGCATCTCCCTAGTTGGTCCTTGTTTGGTGATCACCCCAGAACCACGAACCCAAAGCAGGGATCGACCCGCTCTGGGAACAAAAGAATTTCTCTCCTCTAAGGGGACGGGGGGGCGATGCGGGGTGTTTATCCCCTATCTGCCCCTGGGTGAAAGAAGCTCACTAGACATCAGGGAAATTCAGGCAGCAAGGGGTGGGGAGAGCCCACCCAGGCATTGGGCCATGTACCCACACCAGAATGGGCACAACCGTCTTTCTGCCCTCCCCGTGCAGATTGGCAACTCAGTCCACCCGGAAAGCTCACTAGACAACAGGGAAAAATGACAAAAAAACAAGGGGCTGTACCCCCACCCCAGAATGGGCCCAATAGTCTTACTGGCTCCTAGGGAAAAATCAGGGGTTTACTCCCTATCAGTCAGAAAGCCCCATAGGCATGAGGGAAAGTCAGACACCAAAAAAAGAAGGGTGAGGCTGGCCCATCAAGGCATCGGGCTGTCCCCCCAACCCCAGAATGGGTTCCACATTCTTTCTGCACTCCGGAGGAGCAGATTGGGTGTTTTACCCACCAACCTGCCACCCAGGGGAGAGAGAGAGACAAAGCCCACTAGACACTATGGAAGATTGGTCAAAAAAACGAAGGGGTGAAGGCACTTAACAAGACATCAGGTAATGCTCCTACCCTAGAATGTGGCCAAAAGTCTTTCTATCTACTTATGGGCAAATTGGGGGTCAGACAGACTATTAGACACAATGGAAAAAAATTTAAAATAAAAAACAAAAGGGGTGGGTGTCCTGCCCAGGCATCGGGCTGTTCACCACCACCCCTGATTGGGCCCAACAGTCTCTCTGACCCTGGTGGGGCAATTTTGGGGTTTTATCTTCCAATCTGCCCCTCAAGGGACAGAGAGACCAGTGGATGCCAGGATATTTAAAAAATAATAATAATAATAATAATGAAGTGGGTACTGGCCCGTCCTACCCACAGGCCGCAACCCCATCCCAAAGCCCGAACAATATCTCTGCCTCCCTGGGTCCTAAAGCATCCCCAATGCAAGGGAGCGAAAATCTGGATTCTTTTGTGAGTAGTTTTGACATATAGGCTGGCAGAGAGGGGATATATCCCAAATTCCGGTCACATGCCACTGTGAATAGCCGCATTATTTGGGCTCCGGCTCAGCAGGCAACTTGGGAACTCTACAAACCCTAGACATTACTAAAACCTAAAGACTCAGGCAAATCCAGAGTGGTGTGGCTTGTGTGGATCCCCCTACATTTTCATAATATCCAGAAAACCTCAAGCTTTAACTAAACTCACACATATTTTCCTCATTTCTGTCAGGGAAATTTCCTGGCTCCTCAAAATTCCTACCACACAGCATCTACACTCTTCTCCAGAGGAAAACAGTACTCCATTTGTGTGGCTGGGCCCTGTGCCCACAACAGGTAAATCACAAACCTTGGGTGACTTTAGAATCCCGAACTTGTGTGAAAAAAGGATGTTAATTTTACAAGGTTACCTTTTATGAATAAAAGGTTTTACTGTAAACATCTGGAAAAAGGCTTAGGCATGGAGGTAGAAAAGCCTCTGCAGCTAAGGGGTTAAGTTTCTGTTGATGAAACTGATCTCCAGTGCCACTGGAGTAAACTTTTTATTCTATGATTTCTATGCTGCACTACTCAAGTTAGTATCTTTGTGTTTTTTTGGTGAAGCTGTTTGGAAAGTTTCTAACAATTCCTTGGGGATATATGAGAAGATTATTAGGTTTGTTATGGTTGTACTTGTGTCTCTGCTTTTGTATAAATCTGCTACATGAGTCTCCGGGTATTCTCTATGTGACATTCATAAAAAGGTTTCCATCCATATATTCATGATGTGGCGTCTTGTTATTTGAAAGTAATCCAGGGCTGCTCTGTGCATTTGGTCCTTGGGCATGCATGCAAATAGTTTGGTATTGATATGTAAATGTGGGTGCATTGGGACAGTAATGTCCATTGCATGGTAAAAAAGCATGTTCCCTAGTCCTGAGTGCCCAACTTATTTGGCCATGGCATCACGCTAATCTAAGCTTGTGCGCAGAGGCCTAGGCCTGTACCTGACCATGTGAGGTTCTGGACCAGTCCTGTGATCTGAAGTGGTGACCCAAGTATGTACCCACTATGGGCAAAGTACTACTGCCCCTGTCCTGGGTGTAGCGCATAAAGCTGTTGTGGCAGCATACTCTGTTTTGGAAGAATCAATAGTGTGACCAGACCTTTCTATCTATGCCTCTGGGAGTGAGGCCTTGTGGCCCCACTTGTGTAAAGTTCTGCTGTGAAGTATATGCCCAGCACCTAGCACCGGCATTGCGCATGTGGGGATGTGTGGTGCATGGAGTACATGTGTAGTTGGAGGCTGTGTGTCTGTGAGTGAGCCTGAGTACTGAAGCCAGTGGGATCCATTTTGGATGACCTTTTGGATGACCCTGGTTTAGCATAGCACAAGATGGAGGGTGAGGACTATACTCTCAGACAGTGGAATTATATTGCCTGCATTCCTGTGGCTGAAGGGAAGAGACCCAGACACAGAGGTGAGGAGGATGGAGACCGGGCAATCTTTAGAAATTCCAGGACGACTTTTGTTAGCAAAGGGCTGTTGCTTAGTCTTCCTGGGCACTGCCATTTGGTTGATGGTAAGGGTGAGCCTGCAGTTCAGTTGTGTGAGGTGAGGACGTTTGTAGATCAGGGCTGCCCTTTTGTCTGTCCGTGATTACTATTTCAGCTAGGCTGATGGCAGACAGGTGCAGAAATCTCAGGCCTCATTGTGTCTACATATGGGTGCTTGAGTTTGTAGACAAGCCCAGTGCTACCTGCTGTGAGAAGCATTAAACTATACAAAAGCTGTCTCTGTGGAGCAGCCTAAGAAGGTTACTCAAAAGAAGAGTGTCACGAACCTGGGAGCACAGAAGCTGGAGCAGACGACACTTTCCCGACCCGTTCCGCGGAAACAAGAAGTCAGGCCAAGGGGAGGGGCCAAGGACCTCTGCAGAGCATAAAAACGGACAAAGGAAGTGACGAGGCGGCGGCGTTGTTAGAAGGAGGAGGAGAGGGCGAAGCTGTGCATCGCGTATAACCAGAAGCAGGAGCGGATTGGGAGACGGACCTGGAAGAACCCAAACATCCGGAGAGGGGCATCCAGGAAGACACACGGTCAGGAGAGACCACAAAGCTACCGGAGGGAGAGTCGACGATTCCTGTATGCCGGCCGGTCCCTTTTCCTCGCCACATCAATCGGAGGGGCGTGTCTTGACCAGGTGCGTGTACGGCTCCTAAGTTGAGCCTCCACGGGAGTGAGGAAAACACAAGGGGGTGGTGCGCGGGTTGGGTAAAAGGAACAATAAAATATTAAGCATTGTGAGGTGACGGTAACCTTGTCAAGAGAGAGAAATATTTTTTCAATCCTAGTTCCAGTAATTTTGTTTCCCTGCCTTATTGCTTTAGGTAGTTGTAGTTTATAGCTGACTCCTTAACTCTTTCATATTAGGGGTTTTTCTTTTTATGACTGTTGCTCCTTCTCCAGGAGAGTGGGTTCTCTCTTCAAAATACACCCCCCTCTTCTCTACTAATCCCATTAAGCAGCAAACAGAGATAGAAAAAGAGGAGCACCCTTCTAACTCACCCGGCTTATAAAAATCTAAGGAAATCAGTACATTACCTAATATTCTTCTTCATACCGAGGGTACCGGCAGACAGGAACTCCCAGGACCCTGTAAACGAAAAGAAAGAAGACATTGTGTTGGAATCTTACCTCGAGACTCTTCTCAATATTTCGTTTTGACGATTGTATGATAAGAAAAATAACACCATAAGTCTTATAATAAAGTCGTGTGGTGGCAAATATTTTGGACTGGCTCACAAAGAGTTACCCCAAACTGGTTCTGTTTGTTACAGTTGTAAGTCCATCATAAACAAGGATGGGAATTCACAGGGGAGTACTTGAAGAACAGATGTGCACCAGGGCTGTTATCTTCAGACAGTCTCCCAGAGGTGAGAGGAGATCACCTGAAGTTTGCGCTTTCTCCTGGACGAGCTGAGGACTGACTTTTTCATCATTTAGCCTGATCGGGGCGGCAGCTTGATGGGGCTGCTCTGCTGTGATCATCTTAGGCTTGACAGGATCTGCAATTGAAATTGTCTGGGAGAGGGCACACTGCTGTGATACTAGCTTTGGTCCGATTGGGCTGTTTCTACTGGTGTTGCCTCGGGCGGGGCCACCATACTCCTGCTATCCAAGTAGACCGCTATGGCTGGGAGCACACCTATGTCACAGCCCCTGCATCACAGGACTCAAGTCGGGCAGGCACAAAGACTGATGCCGGCCACGCCTTGCCCACCCGATGGCTTGAGAATAACCTGCACACTATGTCTCCCAACACAGGAGCTTGAAAGGAGCTGAACCACCAAGAGGGTAAGACTTGAAAACAATAATGTGCACATTTGACTGTGGGAAAACTAAGAACTGGAGCTGAGCCAGATTCATGCTTTTAACTGACTACTAAATAGGGTGGACCAACTCGGGAAGGGTCATCCAGGAGGGACTAGTTCAAGGAATCGGCAGGTGTAGCGCCACAAGGGATGATGACATCCAGGGACATTTACTTGTATATTAAGCTGGATTATATACTATTTGGTACTGCTGAGTAATTAAAAGGAAAGTACTTTATTTTGCTTGAAAGATAACCACTGAGTTGGACATTGAAGGTATTGTGTTTTTAGTTGATTATTCAGTGCTGAGCTGAGCCCCTGAGTCCCTGAGAATCCTGTGGCTCATCACCCATGCTACCTTGAGAGTCAATTGTGGAGAGGATTGTACTTAGCCAGCATGTAGAGCCACGGCATTAGTAAGATAGGCCCTAGGACACCAGAGGCAAACAGCCTCAATCAACATGGCTGATACCCAGTAGCCCATGTACGCCCTGTGGCGTACATGGGCTACATTTTTATTTCAGGTTAATGTATTTATTGGGGTTTGGTTGGGTATTGTTTTAATTATTTAATAATCAATGTCAATTAATTATTTTTTTAATTGTTCTTTATTTGTTTACATGTTTAGTGGATGTTTAAATTATTTAATACATTTTAACTTCGGGTTGTGGGGTTCATAGGGGGATTGATTTAAGTAAAATAGTTTCCAAATTAGTAATAAATGATTCATGCATTACTTATGCTTATTTTTTATGTTTTATCAATCCAATAAAATATTTGTAATTTATAGAAATGCTTATGTATGTGTTGCTGTTAACTATCATTTTATGTGTTATTATGGATAGTGTTGTGGATAAGGGTTCTGTATTGTTATTTTCAGGTGTATAGTAATTATTGTTACACGTTTAATATTTTAAAAATATATTGATTTTTAAATATTTTTATTATTTTATATGTTGTTGATTTTTAGGTATGTGGAATATATTGGGGAATGACTGGGTAGTAAAGTGCCAATTTGTATGTTCACCCGCACACTTTTTGCCCCAGTGCTGATGGTTGTGACTCTGAAAGTGCACTGGAGCCTGTTAACCAGGCCCAGTGCCAGTGCTCTCTTCCTAAATCTGATTCTTGTGAATTAGTAACCCCAATTGCCAAGGACTTTAACCTCCTTAGAAGTGCCTGGTAAGTGATACCAGTGGTACCCAGGGCATGGGATTTAAAGGGGTCACCAGGGCCTGAAGCACTGTTTGTGCCGCCTTGAGTGACCAGGTAAACAGATGACAGCAGTCCTGCCATTTCAGACTGCTTGAGCACCGCAAACTGCTCTAACTCAACTTTGTCCTCACCATGTGTGGCAAGGTCAAAGCACTATTTTTAATATATGCCAGTCTCCCCTAAGGTAGGCTCCTGAGCCCAGGAGGCAGGGTGCATTATAAGGTGAGCAGATATAAGTGCAAGCTTATACCTCCCTAAAGTAGCCTCTTTCCATTAAGGGCTACTCTAAGTGTTTAGGGGACCATAGGATAACATGGGCTGGCACCCGGGTACCCCAAAGTTGCCAGCTCCATTATGATCCCCCTGAAAATAGTCATGTTTGGTATCAAACAATTTGTCTCATTGCCCCTGACATGATTCCCATGTCGTGTTTGATGTGACATGCACCCAGGGGGCTACATTAGAGGTTGCCTGCCTGGTTTCCCTATCCTTTGCTCTGCCCTGGTTGACAGCCTGCAGCTGCTGCCACCAAGACAGGAATCTGACCCCCTGCCAGGAGGTGTGAGCACTCCCAGGAGTCAGAAACAGAGGCCAGGCTGTGAACAGGTGACAACAGTTGCAACCACCCTGAAACTGCACGACTGTGACTTGTCCCGGACCAAATACCGGTTCTCCCAGACAAGGAGGCCCTTTTGAGAGCCAAAGGCAACTCCAGACTTCCTTGGACTAGTGCCACTAGTCCCATGCATCCGCAGGTAAAAGCACGCTCCTGGAACCAAAGAATCAATGGCCATCAGGTACGCCAAGGGATTGCCCAAAAGTAAATTGTCTAGTGCATTGTGGGAAACATGTTTCTGACCTCCAGCAAGTTTCAGGTGGCTACCATTTGCCCCGGACTTCCGGACGTCGAAATATCTTCAAGCTGACCTTGCCGCTGCCAAGGCTTGTTGGTGGCCAGTCCGGCTACCACTACCTTTGTTCAACACTGTAACTCGAAGGAACTCCACAGCACCTTTAATCGATCACCTCTAGAGCCCCGTTGTGGACTTTTTCCTCATCAGCACCATCTAAGCGGTAAAACCAGTTCCCACGCGGCTCCTGCTTCAGAACCAGGGACAGCCAGGAAAATTCTGCACCTGGGCTCTATGAGCCAGATCAAATCCAACTGACTGTCGTGGCCTGATGCTGGGACCCGCATCGCCTTACCCCCTAGTTGGTTCTATGCAACTCGACCTTTAAGTGACCGATTGTCAATAGTGCTTTTTCCCATTGACCGCAATGTTAAAGGTTTGCAGTATTAATTTTCACTCATTTATTTTTCCATCTAAAATCCATAACTCCAGTTATACTCATTCAATTGTCTGCATTTGGGTGTCAACATTTATATACAAATCTGCTTTATTTTTAAAAATTGGTCTCAGATTTCTTCCGAGTCCTGTCAATAACTTATTGGCTATGCTGGTACTCGAAATGCTTAGCACATGTTCTGCTAGTAAAGCATGATTGCTCTGTGCCACTCTACCAGGACTGAGTTAGGGATTTATTAGTGTGAATCCAAAGGACCTATTTTGGGGTAGTGTGAGAGTATTGCATAGTGAACTCTAACCAGCCTCACTGCATAATACTCCACATTCCTACAGATTGGGTTTATTAAAATAAATCATAATTTTGTGCAATTCTGAGGTATGCATAATTTTTTATTTTTTAAGATTCAATGAATTTTGTCTTTTTAATACATTTACGACCTTTTAATTATTAATATACTTTTATTAAATAATTTTCATGTTTATTTATTTTATGTGTGTGTGTTGTATGTCACCTCCATTTCCCAAATGTATGCACGCTCCCCAATGTTTGTAACATTGGAGTTAGAATAGTAAATATGACCCCTCAATAAATGCTTGTTCCACAATGTCAGATTGGAGTTATAATTTTAAATCTGCCCCCGCCGCCCCCCAACCATGTACGCACTTTTCTCAGAGTTTGTTAGATTAGAGTTAGAATGGTAAATCTGACCCACTCAGTGTATGCATTGTTCCCAATGTTTGTTAGACTGGAGTTAGAATATCAAATCTTAACATCCCGATGTATATATTTTCTCCAATGTTTGTTAGACTGGCATTGGAATAGTAGATCTGATCCCTCCCCCCGCTTCATTGTACGCTCTTTCCCCAGTGTTTGTTGGATTGGAGTTAGAATAGTAAACCTCTCCCTCATGAATCCTATTTCCCCAATGTTTGTTAGTGTCAAGTTAAAATATTAAATAAGACCCCCCCCATGGATGCATTTCTCCCATTGTTTGTTGGACTGAAGTTAGAAAATCTGAACACCCTTCCCTCAAATGCAAGTGCTTGCCCCAATTTTTGTTACATTTGAATTAGAATAGTAAATCTAACTCTCCACCCCCAATGTATGCATTTTCACCAATGTTAGTCAGACTGGAGTTAGAATAGTAAGTCTGACATCTCCACCCCCAAATGTAAGCACTTCATCCAATATTTTTATATTGGAGTTAGACTAATAACTCTGACCTTCCCAATGTATGCACTTTCCCCAGTGTTTGTTAGAATATAGAATAGGAAGTCTGACCTCCACGCCTATTGTACACACTTTCTCTAATATTTGATAGTACATTTTTATAGTCCCAGTGTATGCATTTTCCTCAATTTCTGTAGGATTTTAGTTAACATAGAGTAATTACATTGTTTTTATTTATTTATTTTTAATAATTTGTAATTGAGTTTGGTTACTGCAGGTTACTTTAGCCTCGAGCTTTAGTAGATATTTTGAACAAATGTAATTTAAAATTGTGTATTTTAAAAAATATTTTTAAAGTTATTTTCTATTGTGTTGTATTTTTTTTCTATTTTTTTTATTCTGTTTAGAATTTCATAAACATTCATTTTTGTTTTACGTTTTATAATGATATAATGGTTAAATAAATATATATGTTTTAAGTTTTTTTACAAATTAATACTAATCATATATTTATGTGGCGTTTTATATTTAAATACAAATTTTGTTCATTATATGTTTTATTTAAAAAGTATTTTTATGTGTCTAATAGATTTATTGTCATGTATAATTTAATAATAAAATGTATTTGTCAACTGATTATAAATGATTTATAAAGTTGTATGTATTTTTACAAAATTTGGTTAATATATCCGTGTATATTTATGTTATCTTTTATGTAATATATGTTTTTGATATATAAACTTTATAAAAAATATGTTAACTTCTATTTTACATTATGATCATGATAATTAAAATGAATTTAAAAATTGTGATATTTTGGACTACAATATTATTTTAGTTATCATTATAAGTTAGTAAAGTGTATATTTTGGGGTCGAATTTTCTTTTCCTCTGTATTTTTGTGCCACAATGTTTTTGGTCAATAGTTCATCACACAAACTTTGAGGTGTGGTATGTGCGTAGTTGTGGTGAAGAATCAGAAGGAGGAGGTGGTATGAGTTGTCATGAGGCTGATGGGTCATTGTAGGTGTTTGTAAGCAGGAAGCAGCTTGGACTCTACATGGGGTTACCATAGGGCAAATTTGAACTGAACTCTGTCCTGCAGAAGTGAGTAACAGGGGGTAGACTGAGGGGGCGGTGAAATGCCACTGTGTTGCTCAAGCAACCTTCCACTATATCTCTTAATCTCTTAAATCTTCTGCCATCATTTCATCAGCCCTCATGTTCATGATAGGTAGCTGTTCTAGTGATAGCTATTCCGCACATAATGACACCACCTCTCGAGGTGGGATTGGGGGGGCTTTCCCCTGTAGCCAATGAGTACAGCTAATACCTGTATTGTGTAATGGAACTGAACATTATTTTCCCTGTTAGGGCAGGGAAGGCAAATGACATAGCAGTTGTATGCCTGATCATGTTCAAAGGTAGACTGTTCTTGTATGACTTGAAGGGTCTGCGCACTCAGATGTGTCCTGGAGGGCAATTTTCCTGCCTTCCTATCCATGTTCTTTGAGATATGCACCCCTCTTCACTCTCCATGATGTATTTGGTCAGGAAAACTCCTCCCAATAAGTACTGGGAGAGCAGGTGTTTGTGGTCTAATGTTTGTGCTATGCACTCAGTTTATACATGGAGGTCGGGTCACCTGTAATCGAGCTACTAATAAAGAACTGAGGGATGACCCAAAGACTGACAACTGCATTTAGAGAGGAGGCAATCTGGGAGTCATTCTCTAGGATAGCAAATCACTACACCTGATTGCAATTCTATGATAAACCCTAGCCTTATTCAAGGTACTGGAGGGAGTGTGCACCGTTAGTGCATCACAGTCAGGACAGTTACACTGAAAAGGTGACTGGGAATGCAGGTATGAGCAGTCATGGTACAGGGTGGTGAGGGGTTGCTGGCATACATGGTTTGGTTGGATATTGGCGTGATGGATTTAGCAGGAGAGAGCCAAACCTGTAGGATATTGTGTAGGACTTGTGAGGGAAGAGACTGCGGTTATGTTGGGCACCCTGTGGGTGCTGAAAATAGGATCCAGCAATAGGATTCCAGCCTCCTTCACTTGGTTGTTTCAGAGGTGATGGGGTGCGGTGGTGTGGTCACATTGCCAGGAATAGAAGAGATGCAATTTTTTAGGTCAATTGTAGAAATCTCATCAGCGTAAACGAAGATGCCAATCACCCATTGGAATACGTGCCCTGGGAAGTAGGTGTGACGGGGGCTATTTCTGCAAAACTGGTCCTTTTATGTAGTGAGGCAGTGATTTTACTCACTATGGCTTTTCAGGCGGGCTTCTGAAAAAGAAAGCCTTATTCTTTGTGGCTCAAGCTGCTAATCCTTAACTGGACCTTTGCCCTGATGGAAATCAGGCCAGAGCATAATCGTAATATTGATTATGTATATAGCAGACATCACAAACTAAACTATCTTGGCACTAAAACAAATAAGCTACTGTTACAAAGATGCTCATATCATGACTGTCAGAAGGACAAAGCCTGATTTAGCCAGTGGATGTTCCATCTGAAATGATGGCAGTAGTACATCCTTTGCTAGACTGGCGACTTATGCTCCACACATTTAGAGGTCTTTGCCGTAGCTGCATAGAGCAGTTCCAAAATGGAAGGAGCCAGTTCCACAAACCTCGGTTGCAAATTCATCCCAAGGCCTCTGCTACAATATGGAAATTCTGCAATCATTGTGTGCACTCACTGCCCCTGTCTAGGGGCACATAGCTCTGCACACACATCTTACCCAGGATGTCCGGGAGGCAGTCCTTTCTTTTCTGAAAAAGTTTACCACACTTTGCATGGCAAATGTTCATGGAACAAAATAGTATGGCACAGTAGCCACTCTATATGGGACAAGAGAACAACCACAGTCTTTGGCGGAGTAAGGAGCTCTGCTGCGTTATGGTAGATCTTTCATTACCACTTTCGTCAAAATCAAGTCATGAGTCAGTCTTGCCACCGGTGGGCCTGTGGTCAGCTGCTAATACAAATATCTACAGCAGGCACCCACCTAACTACCTTTCCAGTTGTAACACCACAACATAACACTGGGAGTATTGCTGTGCTCGTTCCGTTCTTGTTGCTTCTATTTCGTTTTTGTTTCCATAAATGTTTTAGCTGAACTGGCCACGTTTTGGATTCCCAGGCTGCCAACGGAATTGAACTGCATGAGGTATGGCGCTTGGAGCACCGACCCTGATATCCCTACAAAGCATCAGCTCCAGCGCTCCCTAACAAGAAACCTACACTGCCTGCTTGTGAGCCGACGCCTCCTCCCTGGTTCGGACCTCCTCATCTTTCCAAGCTCACGGATGACTTGACTCTTTTAAGCCTCAGCATTTTCTAATCCTGCCTTTACTAACGGAGGCAGCCATCCCCGCCTTATTGTGTCTACATCTTTTAATCCCCCTCTAATCTCCCTGAATTCTACGGAAATTAACCATTCAGTGTAATTTTAGGAAAATTACATTTATTTACTTTAGAATTAACAAGCTAATTTACAGAGGCATCTCGAGTGTGATTTAGCCAGGGCAGTGGGAGCGGAGAGGATATGTCTGACTTCTCTGACATAATCAGCAAGTTTGGACATTGTGGAATCTCGGCAAATCCCAAAATTATCTTTTCTCACTTTTATGGAAGGAATACTGCGACATATATGCGTACCTCTGTGAGTCTACGTGAGTGCGGGTGACAAGAGAGGCCTTCATAAACGGGAGCACAAAGAAATGTGACTTTTGAAGCCTTATTTCAGAAAAATGAAGGTACTGGATTTGTGTCATCTGAAACAGGGTTCGCAAGGTTTTTTTTTTATTCCCTATAAGCTACTGCTGTAGATTAACAAGCATTAGCAAAGCAAATATGTCTGGCTATTTCATAAATGATATTGGTTGTGCGAGTGTGTGTTCTTGTGTTGATGGTGCATGTGAGAATGAGTCAATGGTTGTATGAGTGAGCAAGTTGGCGACAATGAATTGATAATTAATGAGTAAGTGGGTGTATGCGCTATTTGTTAAACAAGTAACTGCATGATGAATGGATGGGTAAAAGGGTGAGTGCATAATAAATGAATAGGTGAGTGCATGGATGCATGCAAACAGGTTTCACCAATCTCGAGGACTCAACTCTTAGGTAGCAGTAGAGATAATAATATGAAATTCTGAGAATTACCAATTTTGGGGCAGTGCAAGCACTACTCCAGGGTTAGGTACAATTGTGCCAAGATGGCCCACATATATATTGCATTACTACCAGTTTGCCACTGCAAGTACCACATCAGAAGTGAGCACTACTGTGCAAAGAGTGCATACACTGTGATAAGAATTATCATCTTTAGACATGTCTAGATGTGTCCTATTACTCAGTAATCCTCAGTGCATGTGCAAATTTGCAACATGAAGAGCTTTGAAAGACCAGACTATGAAGCAGAAAGAGCACTAGGCAGACAATCTGGTTGGAAGCAGAGGCAGCTATTGCACGTGTAACCACGATCCTCCACGCTTTCCACAAACATGTCTTTCCCTTCTGCTAGTACTGGTGACAACTGACCCTTTTCTCTGCAGTATCTCACCGATGTCTCAAGACCTTGCAGTAGGGAGGCACGATGGATGCATTTACCCTCCAGATCTTATTCTGCTCGTTCACTTCCTCCAGCCGTATCCCCTTGCTGCCTTAGACCCAGAGGTCGTAGTGGGCGGGATCGGAGGGGCACAATGTGCCCATACTTTTTTGATTTATGAAAAATTAGTTCCCTACTTTTAAATTATTAACTATTTTTTAAGGTTAATTCCGATCCCCTACTTTTTGATTATTAACTATTTTTAATAGTTAGTTCCGATCCGCTAAAGTGTAAGGCAGGGAGAATACTGTGCCGTGAATCCGAAGCCGGGCAGACAGCTAAACAAGCCTTCCTGCAAGGGTGCCTGCTTGCCAGAAAGAAATGCAAATGTGCGAAATTAGTTAATCTGCACATGGAAAGGGTAATCTGCAAATGTAAAGGATGCTTGGGAACCAGTACTGGCTTTAATTGATCGAATCACTCAAAGCTTTGTGAAGACCAAGATTTATTCTTTTTGTGAGGTAGTGCAAAGAGTTAACAACTGAGCTGTGAAGTGCATGCTTTTAGTTGTAATTGTATTTATATAGCGCAAACTACCCCTGACGAGGTACTGAAGGGACAGTTATGTAAAAAATGGTATTACGTATTGTTTGGGTATTACTAATATCTATATTTTGAAAGCACCATTTTATCTTAAACCTTTTTGCGTATATTGTAGCAGTCTATCTTATGTTGTGTGTAATTCAAGTTTAAAATAACTACTTACATATTCACAGTGCTTTCTGTCACAGGCTGTGACCTCAAAGCACTAAAAATACATAGGTCATTAGTCTCCACTGCACCAACCAAGATTTAATTCTGTGGCTCTCTGGTTACACACTAATAGAGGTTTCATAATGTACTATAGTGCATTTCCCACTGAGTAACCTCTTTTTTAATTTATTTCTCATTTAAACTGCTCGGTATTTTATATGTAGCAGAATATTTCGTTTTCTAGCACGTCTTTGACCCCGCCCCCACACTCACTGACCCCACCCCCTTTACATGCAGCATCACAGTTCCCATACTTTTTTAATGCACTTCAACCAATGCTTATACTTCTGTCCCAACCACTTCCACTGCTTTTGTACTCCACGTCTCATTGACATAGAAGCGGGACTGCGTGATTCCCGCTAACTTTATGTAAACTCGCAAACAGGGGGAGGGGCCGGAGACTACACCGCATACACTGGATTTTGAAAATCCATCAGCTGTGGACTGTTACATTTTATTCTCTGAAACAACTGAATGGCTATGAAAGGAAGAGCACACTAATTACCTTTTGAAGTAATGACGGTGTAATATAAATCCGGCATTAATTTAAATAAAATGTTAATAAAGTACTTGAGCACAGATTGTCAGAGGGTTCCAGAAATAAAAAGTTTTACACGCATGCATTAACTGGTTCGTCCGAAAGCTCGAGAAGTTCCATACTGATTGTAAATAGGCAAAGTCTTATATTTGCTTTGTATTCTGGTACTTGTTGTTCCATGCTTTTAGTTTGAAAATTAAAACTAGAGGCACCATGATGCAAGATTAAAACAGGAATTCATTAGCTACACCTGACATGAAGCAATAGATCACTGTATTAATTATTTAAAAAAGATATTAAAATGTGTCTTGCTTGCAACAAATATTTAGCATTTTTTCCAACTGTTCGAATCAAATGACAAAAGCTAAGCCACAAATATGATAGGAAGCTGGGATCTGGCTTTGGACAACACCAGATATCTCAGGATGGCAGCTTCACAAGGAACACATGTCATTTGAATGCATAGAAAAGATGCAGGGCTGGAGATCTTAGAATTACTGCAGTGTTGTTCAAATGCTTGTGCAAATGTGCTACTCAAGGTGTCATACATAAGTCATGCGCACACTGCAGCCAAAGAAATGTCACATATTCAAAGGGAATGATCTGAATCACTGGAGGCCAGTCTCCTGGGTCCACAATGTGGCTCCACAGCTTTGCAAGATAGTGCAAGGAGTTTCGCATAATGCAGTTAGTTTTCATGTCTTCCCAAATTCCTTTCACTCCAGCTTAGAGCGAGTGAGAAAAAGTTTCAGATAAGTGTGGGTTCTTCTATTGAGTTCACAGTTTTTGTTTCAGTTGTCCCTTGGCTTTCCTGTGTGTCCTGCAGAGTAGAGTGTAGAATTAGATTCCTAGAGTTGTTCAATCAATCAATCAAACAGGACTTGTAGAGCGCAGCTAATCACCTGTAAGAGTATCCAGGTGCTGAGAACACTGATGTTAGGCAGGGGTTCAGTTGAACAGCCAGGTCTTGAGTCCTTTCTGAATTCCAGCAGAGAGGATGAGGCCCGGAGGTGAAGGAGGAGGTCGTTCCAGGACTTCGCGGTGAGGTAGGAGAAGGCGCGCCCTCCACTGTTGCTCCAAAGTGGATGATGGACGGAGCGTTAGAGCAAATCAAACACTCACCCCCAGTCAACTGATCTGGGTTTAATCCATCATCATTCTTTAGCTCACTCCACCACCCCAGTTCAGACATGGCCATATGCAAATCAGTCTGACCCTGTGCATCATGGGAACAGTCCAGCCCGAACTGCCAAGCCATGTCTTCCCTGGACCGGAAACAAGCATCCTGGGACCGGTTTCGGGTTCAAAACCCTCATCAGCCAGGCTATCTTGAATCCAGTGGCAAAGTGAGCAAGGGACCCACGTCTGGGCATACCCTGCCAACTTAGGGTGAACAAAGCGATACCAAAGGGGATGATGGACGGAGCGTTAGAGCAAATCAAACACTCAGCCACAGTCAACTGATCTGGGTTTAATCCATCATCATTCTTTAGCTCACTCCACCACCCCAGTTCAGACATGGCCATATGCAAATCAGTCTGACCCTGTGCCTCATGGGAGCAGTCCAGCCCGAACTGCCAAGCCATGTCTTCCCTGGACCGGAAACAAGCATCCTGGGACCGGTTTCGGGTTCAAAACCCTCATCAGCCAGGCTAGCTTGAATCCAGTGGCAAAGTGAGCAAGGGACCCACGTCTGGGCATACCCTGCCAACTTAGGGCGAACAAAGCGATACCAAAGGGGATGATGGACGGAGCGTTAGAGCAAATCAAACACTCACCCCCAGTCAACTGATCTGGGTTTAATCCATCATAATTCTTTAGCTCACTCCACCACCCCAGTTCAGACATGGCCATATGCAAATCAGTCTGACCCTGTGCCTCATGGGAACAGTCCAGCCCGAACTGCCAAGCCATGTCTTCCCTGGACCGGAAACAAGCATCCTGGGACCGGTTTCGGGTTCAAAACCCTCATCAGCCAGGCTATCTTGAATCCAGTGGCAAAGTGAGCAAGGGACCCACGTCTGGGCATACCCTGCCAACTTAGAGGCGAACAAGCGATACCAAAGGGGATGATGGACGGAGCGTTAGAGCAAATCAAACACTCACCCCCAGTCAACTGATCTGGGTTTAATCCATCATCATTCTTTAGCTCACTCCAGCACCCCAGTTCAGTCATGGCCATATGCAAATCAGTCTGACCCTGTGCCTCATGGGAACAGCCCAGCCCGAACTGCCAAGCCATGTCTTCCCTGGACCGGAAACAAGCATCCTGGGACCGGTTTAGGGTTCAAAACCCTCATCAGCCAGGCTATCTTGAATCCAGTGGCAAAGTGAGCAAGGGACCCACGTCTGGGCATACCCTGCCAACTTAGGGCGAACAAGCGATACCAAAGGGGATGATGGACGAGCGTTAGAGCAAATCAAACACTCACCCCAGTCAACTGATCTGGGTTTAATCCATCATCATTCTTTAGCTCACTCCACCACCCCAGTTCAGACATGGCCATATGCAAATCAGTCTGACCCTGTGCCTCATGGGAACAGTCCAGCCCGAACTGCCATGTCTGAACTGGGGTGGTGGAGTGAGCTAAAGAATGATCATGGATTAAACCCAGATCAGTTGACTGGGGTGAGTGATTGATTTGCTCTAGCGCTCCGTCCATCATCCCTTTGGTATCGCTTTGTTCGCCCTAAGTTGGCAGGGTATGCCCAGAAGTGCGTCCTTGCTCACTTTGCCACTGGATTCAAGATAGCCTGGCTGATGAGGGTTTTGAACCCGAGACCGGTCCCAGGATGCTTGTTTCCGGTCCAGGGAAGACATGGCTTGGCAGTTCGGGCTGGACTGTTCCCATGAGGCACAGGGTCAGACTGATTTGCATATGGCCATGTCTGAACTGGGGTGGTGGAGTGAGCTAAAGAATGATGATGGATTAAACCCAGATCAGTTGACTGGGGTGAGTGTTTGATTTGCTCTAACGTTCCGTCCATCATCCCCTTTGGTATCGCTTGTTCGCCTAAGTTGGCAGGGTATGCCCAGGCGTGGGTCCCTTGCTCACTTTGCCACTGGATTCAAGATAGCCTGGCTGATGAGGGTTTTGAACCCGAAACCGGTCCCAGGATGCTTGTTTCCGGTCCAGGGAAGACATGGCTTGGCAGTTCGGGCTGGACTGTTCCCATGAGGCACAGGGTCAGACTGATTTGCATATGGCCATGTCTGAACTGGGGTGGTGGAGTGAGCTAAAGAATGAGGATGGATTAAACCCAGATCAGTTGACTGGGGGTGAGTGTTTGATTTGCTCTAACGCTCCGTCCATCATCCCCTTTGGTATCGGTTTGTTCGCCATAAGTTGGCAGGGTATGCCCAGACGTGGGTCCCTTGCTCACTTTGCCACTGGATTCAAGATAGCCTGGCTGATGAGGGTTTTGAACCGAACCGGTCCCAGGATGCTTGTCTCGGTCCAGGGAAGACATGGCTTGGCAGTTCGGGCTGGACTGTTCCCATGAGGCACAGGGTCAGACTGATTTGCATATGGCCATGTGAACCCGAAACCGGTCCCAGGATGCTTGGTTCCGGTCCAGGGAAGACATGGCTTGGCAGTTCGGGCTGGACTGTTCCCATGAGGCACAGGGTCAGACTGATTTGCATATGGCCATATCTGAACTGGGGTGGTGGAGTGAGCTAAAGAATGATGATGGATTAAACCCAGATCAGTTGACTGGGGGTGAGTGTTTGATTTGCTCTAACGCTCCGTCCATCATCCCCTTTGGTATTGCTTTGTTCGCCCTAAGTTGGCAGGGTATGCCCAGACGTGGGTCCCTTGCTCACTTTGCCACTGGATTCAAGCTAGCCTGGCTGATGACGGCTGAATAGCCAGAAACCGGTCCCAGGATGCTTGTTTCCGGTCCAGGGAAGACATGGCTTGGTAGTTCGGGCTGGACTGTTCCCATGAGGCACAGGGTCAGACTGATTTGCATATGGCCATGTCTGAACTGGGGTGGTGGAGTGAGCTAAAGAATGATGATGGATTAAACCCAGATCAGTTGACTGGGGGTGAGTGTTTGATTTGCTCAAGCGCTCCGTCCATCATCCCCTTTTGTATCGCTTTGTTTACCCTAAGTTGGCAGGGTATGCCCAGACGTGGGTCCCTTGCTCACTTTGCCACTGGATTCAAGCTAGCCTGGCTGATGACGGCTGAATAGCCAGAAAACGGTCCCAGGATGCTTGTTTCCAGTCCAGGGAAGACATGGCTTGGCAGTTCGGGCTGGACTGTTCCCATGAGGCACAGGGTCAGACTGATTTGCATATGGCCATGTCTGAACTGGGGTGGTGGAGTGAGCTAAAGAATGATGATGGATTAAACCCAGATCAGTTGACTGGGGGTGAGTGTTTGATTTGCTCTAACGCTCCGTCCATCATCCCCTTTGGTATCGCTTTGTTCACCCTAAGTTGGCAGGGTATGCCCAGACATGGGTCCCTTGCACACTTTGCCACTGGATTCAAGATAGCCTGGCTGATGAGGGTTTTGAACCCGAAACCGGCCCCAGGATGCTTGTTTCCGGTCCAGGGAAGACATGGCTTGGCAGTTCGGGCTGGACTGTTCCCATGAGGCACAGGGTCAGACTGATTTGCATATGGCCCTGTCTGAACTGGGGTGGTGGAGTGAGCTAAAGAATGATGATGGATTAAACCCAGATCAGTTGACTGGGGGTGAGTGTTTGATTTGCTCTAACGCTCCATCCATCATCCCCTTTGGTATCGCTTTGTTCGCCCTAAGTTGGCAGGGTATGCCCTGACGTGGGTCCCTTGCTCACTTTGCCACTGTATTCAAGATAGCCTGGCTGATGAGGGTTTTGAACCCGAAACCGGTCCCAGGATGCTTGTTTCCGGTCCAGGGAAGACATGGCTTGGCAGTTCGGGCTGGACTGTTCCCATGAGGCACAGGGTCAGACTGATTTGCATATGGCCATGTGAACCCGAAACCGGTCCCAGGATGCTTGCTTCCGGTCCAGGGAAGACATGGCTTGGCAGTTCGGGCTGGACTGTTCCCATGAGGCACAGGGTCAGACTGATTTGCATATGGCCATGTCTGAACTGGGGTGGTGGAGTGAGCTAAAGAATGATGATGGATTAAACCCAGATCAGTTGACTGGGGCTGAGTGTTTGATTTGCTCAAGCGCTCCGTCCATCATCCCCTTTTGTATCACTTTGTTTACCCTAAGTTGGCAGGGTATGCCCAGACGTGGGTCCCTTGCTCACTTTGCCACTGGATTCAAGCTAGCCTGGCTGATGACGGCTGAATAGCCAGAAACCGGTCCCAGGATGCTTGTTTCCGGTCCAGGGAAGACATGGCTTGGCAGTTCAGGCTGGACTGTTCCCATGAGGCACAGGGTCAGACTGATTTGCATATGGCCATGTCTGAACTGGGGTGGTGGAGTGAGCTAAAGAATGATGATGGATTAAACCCAGATCAGTTGACTGGGGGTGAGTGTTTGATTTGCTCTAACGCTCCGTCCATCATCCCCTTTGGTATCGCTTTGTTCGCCCTAAGTTGGCAGGGTATGCCCAGACGTGGGTCCCTTGCTCACTTTGCCACTGGATTCAAGATAGCCTGGCTGATGAGGGTTTTGAACCCGAAACCGGCCCCAGGATGCTTGTTTCCGGTCCAGGGAAGACATGGCTTGGCAGTTCGGGCTGGACTGTTCCCATGAGGCACAGGGTCAGACTGATTTGCATATGGCCATGTCTGAACTGGGGTGGTGGAGTGAGCTAAAGAATGATGATGGATTAAACCCAGATCAGTTGACTGGGGGTGAGTGTTTGATTTGCTCTAACGCTCCATCCACCATCCCCTTTGGTATCGCTTTGTTCGCCCTAAGTTGGCAGGGTATGCCCTGACGTGGGTCCCTTGCTCACTTTGCCACTGGATTCAAGATAGCCTGGCTGATGAGGGTTTTGAACCCGAAACCGGTCCCAGGATGCTTGTTTCCGGTCCAGGGAAGACATGGCTTGGCAGACGTGGGTCCCTTGCTCACTTTGCCACTGGATTCAAGCTAGCCTGGCTGATGACGGCTGAATAGCCAGAAACCGGTCCCAGGATGCTTGTTTCTGGTCCAGGGAAGACATGGCTTGGCAGTTCGGGCTGGACTGTTCCCATGAGGCACAGGGTCAGACTGATTTGCATATGGCCATGTCTGAACTGGGGTGGTGGAGTGAGCTAAAGAATGATGATGGATTAAACCCAGATCAATTGACTGGGGGTGAGTGTTTGATTTGCTCAAGCGCTCCGTCCATCATCCCCTTTTGTATCGCTTTGTTTACCCTATGTTGGCAGGGTATGCCCAGACGTGGGTCCCTTGCTCACTTTGCCACTGGATTCAAGCTAGCCTGGCTGATGACGGCTGAATATCCAGAAACCGGTCCCAGGATGCTTGTTTCCGGTCCAGGGAAGACATGGCTTGGCAGTTCGGGCTGGACTGTTCCCATGAGGCACAGGGTCAGACTGATTTGCATATGGCCATGTCTGAACTGGGGTGGTGGAGTGAGCTAAAGAATGATGATGGATTAAACCTAGATCAGTTGACTGGGGGTGAGAGTTTGATTTGCTCAAGCGCTCCGTCCATCATCCCCTTTTGTATCGCTCCACTGTTGCTCCGGCAGATGCTGGGGGTGTGAGCAAGGGAGAGGGATGCAGAGCACAGTTGTCTGGAGGGCTGGTGGAAGTTCAGGCGGTGGTTCATGTATGCCGGGCACTGGTTGTGTAGAGCTTTGTAGATGAGGATCAGCAACTTGAACTGACATTTCTTCTGAATGGGGAACCAGTGGAGCTTCTTGAGGTGAGTGGTGATGTTGGTCTGCTTAGGGAGGTCGAGTATGAGTCTGGCCATTGAGTTCTGTATGGTCTGCAGTCTCTTCAGGAGATGCATGGCTATTCCTACATAGAGTGTATGGCCATAGTCCAGCTGGCTGGTGACTAGAGCAATGGTTTGTCTGGTGTTGATGGGGAGCCATTTGAAGATCTTGCAGAGCATGCGGAGAGCAAGAAAGCAGGTGGAGGAGACTGCTTTGATCTAGTTTGGAGGGCCATCAGGAGTCGTTCCATGGGGAGGTGTTGTTCCTGAAGATTATCACTTCTGTTTCGTCTGTGTTGAGTTTTAGGCAGTTGTCTTTCATCTAGTCGGCGATGCTTGTCATGCATCTGCAGAAGTTGGCCATCGTGGTGGGTGGGTATTCTGATAGCGAGAGAATGAGCTGGGTGTCATCAGCATCGGATATGATGTTTAGTCCATGGGTTCTGATGATGTTGGCCATGGGGGTCATGCAGGTGTTGAACAGTGTAGGGCTGAGGGACGAGCCTTGAGGGACACCAGAGATGATGCTCTTAGGTTCTGAGGTGAAAGGTGGTAGGCAGATTTTGTGGGTTCTTCCAGTGAGAAGGAGGTGGGTGTCTCCTTGGATTCCTATGTAGTGAAGCCTCTTGATAATGGTGTGGTGGGATATGGTGTAGAACGCTGCTGAGAGTTCGAGGAGGATCAGGACCACTGTTTCAACCCAGTCAAGGAGGGTTCTGATGTCCTCGTGGCAGTGGTCAGGGCGGTTGCGTGGCAGTGGTCAGAGGGTTGGTTATTTCAAGCTGGTCCCTTAGAAAAGAGGAAGAGCCACACATACCCTACATTGAGCAGAGGCCTCCATGTATTTGCTAGTAAGGTATGAGTGGCTGGGTGGTGTATATGAGTCTGGAGTGCTTGTAACATTTCACTCCATGATGGGAGCATCACTCTCTGCTGTGAGCCCAGAGTCAAACATGGGATTTTGAACCGGTAAAGAGTTTCAGTGTACTTCATGAGGGGTGTAGCAATAATTTTCTCTAAGTATGTCTCTTGACCTGGGGAATAACGAGTCGTGAAATAGTATGCCTGCCATTATAAATTGAATGTTTGAGACTGTCAGCAACTCGATTTGGAGAAGAATTCCTTCTTACCCAAAATGGGTGCAAGACATGTACCCTGTCTTTTATACATTGACAATTTGGTTATAATGGATGTAACCCAAGTCGTTTGACAAAGAAAACTGGGTGTTTTTGATTAATATTGTGAAAAGAAAAATTGAAAATCTGCAAAAGTCCAAAACCATGATTTTTGGTCATAGGAAGAAAACATTTCAATGGCTTCTAAATAAGACAAGGGTAGAAGAAGTATTTTTTTTATAAATATCTTGGAATGGTATTTACTTCAAATTTGGACTGGAAGATGCATGTAGAAGCAGTGAAAACAAGGGCTCTTTCAGCGATAGCAGGGTAACACAAGTTCAGTAAGGATTATGAAGTTCCTTCTGTACCAGTGTCAGATGCATTTAAAGTAATGGTGCCAACTAAATATGTATATGATACAGAATTATTGATTATGATTGGGTTTCAAAACTGGACTAAAGTTAAGGGCCGGTGTATAAAATTGCTACTAAATTTTCCTAAGTCTTCCATGATCCAAGCAATAAGAGTGGAAGCAAGATTAGCTTCTTGGTTCTTTGTATCAATGAAGCTGAATTTGAAATTCTGGAATTGCCTATTATTAGCCAACAAGGTAACTTTGCTTTTTATTGTAAAAATGAATTATTGATTATCGAACTGAGGTGGACTGCAAGACTAAGAGGGCAGATAAAAATGATAATGGCTCTGCTTTTCTTAGACTCTCCCACTTTGCATGCTCCAGTGAATATTTTGTGTAGCATTGGTGTTATCAAATGTTTGCCTAGCCCCAGTTATGGAATAGGATAAGGAGATTTGGGGGTTCCTGTGGATGTGTTTTACATATGAAATGTTTTAATGTACAAGTTTTATTGGATTGTCAATTTTATTCAGTAGCGAGATATAGGATTTTAAAACTGATTTTAAGTATCCTCCCATCAACAAGCAATTAGTTTTTATTTGCGATGTTTTCTCTTAATGTGATAATTGCTATTGGAGTGTTTTTACAGATCATAACAAAGAATTCAATAGTTTTGAAATAGTCATTATAATTTTCTATCCAAAGTTTTTGTTGAGCTGAATTATCTATTCTTAGAATTCAACCCCTTGTATGATATTTGAATTATGTACATATTGTGATGTTGATAGAGGAGATTTTTTTGAATTTATAAATTTATTGTAATTTGAAACTTTACTAAGAGTGTTTTTAGTTTAATGGACCACAGTCCCAATAAACTGAATTTGATTGACTGACATTAGGAGGATCTGGGCTAGGATTGTGTAGTCCAGGAAGAATTCTCTATAATGTGATATCTCGATAATATTACATGCCTTTACATAATCCCTCCTTATAACATAAACTGAATAATTTGGAAGCTTGAGGTTCAGTTCTTTTGTTTCTAGAAAACAATGTAGGGGTTCGAATGTTCTTTGTTATGCCTCAGAATTTAAAGTTGGAGACCAAACAGAGACTCAAACCTTGTCCAGGTGGAGTATCTTCTTGTATCAACACAAAAACAGCAACTAGTTTGCTCTTCTTGTTTCCTTTTAGAAGTGATAGGAACAAGACCAAGGGCCATATGTAGGTAATTTCTATTTACCGATTCCTAAATACCGAATTTTACCGATTCGGTATTTAAGAATCGGTAAATAGAATGTAGGTAAACATTCGGTAAATTTTACCGATTCGGTAATATTCGTTATTACCTATTCGGTATTTACCGAATCGGTAATAAGGAATACCTTCCCATTCATTCCTATGGGCCTGGAGGCCCATAGGAATGAATGGAAGCCATTCACTATTACCGATTCGGTAAATACCGAATCGGTAATAGGGGGAGCATATTCAAGGGTGGCAGGGTGTCAAATTGACACCCTGTTGCACCCCTGAATCGTGCATGTGTGCACATGTGGCGCACATACATGCCCAAAGGGCATGTATGTCTGCCACATGGCACTTTAAAAAGCACAAAATTGCTTTTCAAAGGTATTCGGTATTTCCCACCAACTTGTAGTTGGTGGTAAATAACGAATCCTTAAACCAAAAATGCACTCACTTGAGTGCTCCCTAAATAGGATTTAAGGAATCGGTAATTTACCGATTCCTTAAAATAACGAATCGGTAAATTACTGACTCCTTAAATCCGGCCTACTACATCGCAAAGGGCTAAATACCGGTCGGTAACGGGAAATTTACCGATTTTCGGCCGTTACCGACCGGTATTAGCCCACCTACATATGGCCCCAAGTCACAGAAATAGGAGTAACCTGCGGGATACCGTAGTATAAATGTTCCAGGGGCGGCTCCTCCACTATGGCGGAGGCGCGTCGCCCCACTGCCTGGCTCAGAGCCAGCAAATGAAAAAATAAAACGATGTTCTAGCATCATTTTATTTTTCATTTGCCGGCTCTGAGACAGCTTGTACAGGGAGGGGCGGGGTGGGGCACGGGCAGTGCCGGACTGGTGATTCCGGGCACCGGGCAATCCCCCGGTGGGCCGGATGGTGTGGAGGCCGGTTTTATCAGAGGGGGCCGGTTTTGCTGGGGCCGAGCCGATTTTCGGGCCGTGACTAAGAGTCAGACTGTAGTAGTCTGTCTGACCTCTTGACCTTACTGTGGCCACGGGAAAAACTCATCCATGTTGTGGCATTTCTTTGGCCGGGCCTGATCATGGCATTGATTTATGGCAGCACGGTTGTGCCATTGGGTGCAGGCCGAGGCATGCAGGTAAGGTGATATTAGCAGCGCGCAGATGTCTCCGCGTCTGCGCGCGCGGTCTTCCTTAGGGTGGGGCTGGGGCTGCCTGGGACCAATTGTGTCATGCGTATTCAGGGAAGGCGAGGCTGAGCTCGCGCAATTAAAAGTGCGTTTGGCTTGCCCAGGCTGTAGTTCTGCTGCTCGCTTTCCTCTGCCTGCGGACTGTCTGCCGCCCGCAGGTGAGTGTCTGGAGTCAGACTGTCACTCAGAGTCAGGCCTGGTGTCTGTCGTCGTCCGTCACGGTCCACTCGGGGTGGGTGGCAAATTGGCAATGGCATCACAGAGTCAGGTGGGCGCAGGCGGCCGAGTGCCCACACAGCAGTGTCATCAACGAGGCAAGGCATGTAGCCAGAATCATGCTTTTTAAAAGCACAAAAGTTCTTTTGACTGTGGGGGCTTAGTGGTTAAGGGTTTAATTTGCGCCTCTAAGTGAACCAACACCGCCATACACGTGCGAGTGAGTAAATTATAAAGGGCTTCATTGAACCTTTGGGGATCCTGAAGTCGGATGCTAAAGCCTCTTTGAAGCTGGCCAGGAATTGTCATTATGTAATTTGATTATTTACAAGGTTCTATACGTGTTGCTAGCGAAACCGCTTCAGGGCGCTCTTTTCTAGACACGACTATGTTATAGGGGAATAGTGAATAGTGGAAAGGGAATCGGATATAGTGAGAGAGGCAATCCTGCTAAAAAATGGTACCTTCCTTCTCTGGCTGAGTAGGCTGTTGTTCCATATAATATGAAGTGAGTTTGGAGTCTCAGGCTGGCTCCAACCGTGTCTTTTACCTGTGTGAATGTTCGTACTCAAGCCAAGCGAACAGTTCTGCACATCTGGAAATTGGCTGCCTTGTGTATTCATGGAGGAGAAAGGAAACACTGTGTGGATGAGCAAGTCTCTCCCTCTTTCTATTTCTCTCTCCCCTTCTCCCTCCCTGTTCCCGTGCTCCATTCCTTTGTCTTCAAAGCTAAAGATGTGCTAAATGCTCTAAGCGCTGTTTGATCATTTCAAATTATCTCTATCCAGCGCCTCCCCAGTTCGCACACAACTATTGAACCCATAAACAACATAAAGGTAAAACACGTGTCTAAATGTAGTGGGCCTGATTCACAGAACTAACTTACGTCAAAAACGTAAAGTTAGTACTTTTTGGTATTCACAGAATACACTTACTCATTTTGGTATTCACAGAATGAACTTACTCATTTCGGTATTCACAGAAGTTAGTAGCCCTAACTTTAGGACTCCTAAATGCCTTCTGTGAATACCGAAAGTCTTAAAGTTAGGATTTTTCTCAGTTTAGGAGTAGTAAAGTTAGGACGAGGGCGAGTGTGTGAGAGAGAAAGAGAGACAGAGGGTTGTGTGCAAGAGAAAGCATGTTTGTGCGAGAAAGGTTTGTATGCGAGGGAGTTGTATGTGTGTGCGCGAGAGTTGTATTGTGTGTGTGCGAGAGTGGTATGTGTGCGAGAGAGCAGTATGTGTGTGCGAGAGAGTGGTAAGTGTGTTTGCGAGAGAGTTGTAAGTGTGTGTGCGAGAGTGTTGTGTATGTGCGAGAGCGGAGTGTGTGCGTGCGCGAGACAGGTGTGTGTGTATGAGAAGTGTATGGGTGTGTATGATTGAGGCGTGTATGTGAGAGAGATGTGCGTGTGTGAGAGAGAGGCCTATGTGTGTGCAGGAGAGGTGTGCTCGTCACCACCGGCATTTTAATAAAACAGCTGAACTGAGTTGCACAATATTTGATTTGACATAAGGTTGGATGCTGGAGGGGCTGTTAAGCGCTACAAAAACCATTGTTGTTTCTTGGGTGTGGCGGCTGCCCTCCTTCCCAGCCTTGGCTAGAATTCTCAAGTAACTCTTCCCTTCTCTCATGGTCCCTGTGCGCCCACATCCTGGGAGGTATCAATGCTTGCCTAACACAACGTCCGCTGTCCGCCTCTGTGTCTCCATGGGCCCAGAGCAAACTGAAGAGGCAAATATTGGCCCTGGTGCGAAGCGGACGAGGCCGGAGGACTAAGCCGAGGGCCTCACTTCAAGGCCCTCTGAGACCCTGCACTCGTCTCAGAAGGAAGGTAGCGCCGCCGCCCTTCCAACCACCCACCTATACGCAGTGCTTTAAATGGGCCGGTACTGTCCGGTACGGAGTAGCGGCACTTTTTTTATTTTGAGAGGGAGAGTACCGGCACTTCTCAAGAGAAATGCTATACTTTTAATTGGAGAGTACCAGCCCTTCTCAGAAACAAGCAGGTACTCCGGTACAGAGTACCTGCACTTCTTTTTTTCCATTTCAAGCACTGCCTATACGGAATTAAGTGACTTTATCACGACTGTTAGTCAGCCGTGCGCAGCTCACAATCTACCACGAGGACGGGATGGGCCGGGATTAACCCGTTCGCTGCTTCTGTCGGCCAACGGCCGTCGCGAGCACTACCTCCGTAGTGCTGCGCACGTCCGTTGGCCGACGCGGCCCCGCCCACTCTTCAAAGCCGCCGCGGTAAAGGGGTTAAAAGCAAATGTGTATAGTATAGGCCCCAGCCCGGTTCTGCCTGTTATTGCTGCTGCTCTTCCACTTGTGAGAGTCCTCAGCGGAGCGAGGTGGCTTGCGCACCGCGGATGATAAATCAAAAATTTTAATCATGATGATTGTCACGGTGGCAATCATCATGTTTAAAATTTTTGATTTATTGCAGCCAGCCACGCGACCGCGACGGTGCGCAGCAACAGCATGATGGGGCTGGCTGGCGCCGCGTCCGGGGCCGGGCCGTGGCGTGATCAGGGTAGTAGAAGCCTAGATGGTCGTCTCCACTGCTGCGCAGCGCAGAACCGGGGCCGGGCCGGGCCTGTATTAATTTACAAATTACCTTCTACGGCCTAGAAGGTAATTTGTAAATTAATACAGGCCCCGGCCCCTGTTCTGCGCTGCGAAGCAGTGGAGACGACCGATTGCCAATGCCAGGCCAGTTTGGGTGATAACTTGTGAGTGAGAGCCTGAGGAGCGAGGTGGCCTGATGGGGGGGCTCCATTTGCTTTGCAGGGGGGCCCCCTAAAGTTTCGTTACACTGTCTTGTTCACTGGGGCACACGGTCACTCACCCCTCGATCATCCCCTCCCTAGGGCGCGGCCACAGTCAGTCACCCTCCTGGAGTCTCTGCTGCCTGCGCACACGCACTATTAAATTACTGGGCAGGCAGGCACTTTCACTTTCGGCACCTGGCCACAACAACAACTCGTGACCCACTGACCCGACCAGGCCCTAATCGATGAGTCATGTGAAGACACCAGAGAGACCCTGTGTCTGTGATGATCATCCCTCACATCCAGGCATCAGATTATTGTCCTCGCACTCGCATATTTAATGCAGCATAACGATGCATTGATGTGCACTGCAGGAACCTGTGGTTCACATCAATTGCATCGTTATGCCGCATTAAATATACGAGTGCGACCTGCCGGCTATGCTGATCATCTGGGGATTCATTTGCTTTCTGCTGGTAAGTGCAATTACCAGACAATCGGCATTATTGTAAGTAAGGCTTAAACGGGCAAAAGTGAAGGTTTGTTGCAAGGTAAAGTCCAGTCATTAACCAAATATTGCACCAACCATGCCGTTAACAGAGGTACAGCCTCTTCACAGCCTCATCTCTTGTGAGGGTTTTTGAGGATTACGGCCTTTGACTCACACAACAGCGGTGCAGACTAGAGCCAAGGTAATGATGAGGAGGATGCAATTGTTTCACTTTCAAAGACGATTAAGCAATAGTAAGAGGGGCCCATATCCAGGTATCCTTGTTTGAATTAGGGTCCCCTAAAACATTGCTGGGTCAGGGCCACTGTCACCAATGCAGTGTGAATGTTACTATGCCCACCTCATCGTATCCTCCAACTTCCTTCCCTTGCCCCTGTGCCTCAGGTACCAACCTCTTTGGGGAGGACTGACTGTGACTGGTGCAGCCACACCTGATGCTGACCTGGGAGGCGCTGTGTAAAGAAATAACTTATGGGTTTAATAGCACCTTGTGTGTAGTGTGTCCAGCAGTTTTCAGGCAACAATAAAAATGCCAAGTTAACTCTGGTGGTTAATGTTCCTGCTGGAGAGAGATCAGAGTTTGGGCTAGTGACAGTTTTGACTCATCATAAAGTAGCACAAAGGGTTAATATGTCTGCTGCAAAGAACATGTACCATGCAAATCACATAACTGTATTTTATGTGCATAGCTCAGTGGGTTACTGCTTTTACCACAGAGATGTTTTTGTAGCCAGCAGTTCCTAAATTACAATCCTAATATAGCGCAATTACCAATAAACTGTCATCAAAGAGCTGCAGGCAAACTGCATGCTATAGGTTAGAACATTATTTTTTCCCCAGTTTTTCATTATCCAAATGCTGCTAAAACAGGTTTGTTTGGGTAGAAATATATTCTTAATAGTAAAGCCAACCCCAACCACTGAGGTACATTTTAAATCCTGAGTTTGTGCTTCTCCAGAACACACATTCTTAAAATGTACTGCCTACCAGTATGGATGATATGTGATTCCTACACCCTGCAATTCACATTGTCTTATGTATTATTTCCTATAGACTGATTTTACACACGTATAATTCATTGTCTCCATATATAATGTGTGTGTGTTGTAAAGTGTTCACACAACCTACACTGCCTGGTATGAGTAGCGCTATGAAAAACAAATGAAATGCATATGAGAGTGGCTATGCAGGGACGAAGGGCACTGTTGGAGGGTGTTGGCGAGGAATTCCACGGAGAAGGAGATGATGGGGTGTGCCAAAAAAGACTGTTGCCCCTGGTGCCACCAGCGCTAAAGCCGGCTCTGCCTTCTTCATGTCAGAGTTTACTATTAGTACTCCTTTTCAAAGGGATTAAAGACTGGGCCCCTGGAATTCAAACCCATGACCCACTCAGGTGCTTATTTACATGTCACCACTAGGGCAAGCCCTGTCCATAACCCAGGGTGCAGTATGCAGAGTGCAGTGTATTTAAATGGTTTGGCATATACTTTTAAGTTTTATATGTCCCAGAATAGGCGAGACTCAATTGCTACCCTTGTTCTTTGTGTGATTCTTGAATATTTCACAATCCCATGACTTCAGTGATGTACAGGCAACACTGATGGCTGCACCCACACTCTGAAAAGTGTTCCAGTGCCACTGGCCTGGGTGCCTTTGTGTGAATTTTTCATTCTTTCTGGCCAGGGTGCCATGTGAGACATTTCCATGCTTTCTGGCTGCTTATGTGTGACGTTTCCATGCTTTCTGGCCTGGGTGCTTATGTCTGATATTTCCATGCTTTCTGGCCTCGGTGCTTATGTGGGCTATTTCCATAGTTTCCCCAGTGACCTGGAGGCTCATGTGTGACATTTCCATGCTTACTGGCCTGGGTGCTTATCTGTAACGTTTCCATGCTTTCTGGCCTGGTGTGACCAGGCCTGGGTGTGACCTTTCCACAGTTTCTGCCCTCAGGATATAAAAATCAGGTAATGTTTGCACATTGTCTTGAACATTTTTTCTCTGAACCTTTGCACAATTGTTTGAAGTTAAGTGCGTTTTTAAATGTCTTTATACTATTTTATATTAAGAATAAATTGGTGATATTTAAATTCATGTTTCGTGCTCGACATTTCATTTTTTAGTGTTCTCTGTAGGAATGTCTGTGATTTATGACTGGGTAGCCTGGTGCTCCATAAGGTAATCATTTACTATGCTTTAAAAGTTAATTACAATCTAATATGTAATGAAAAATGTGTTAAAATGCATTGTTTTGGCCTTTCTGTCTCCAAAATTTTCTTGGGGGGAGAACCCCGCAAACTCCCCCTAGTAGTGGTTGCTCACTGCGCTTGCTCGCTACACACCATATGGGGGCTGGTCTCACTTTTACTTTGTTCTCTCTGATTCACTACTTGTGTCTATTTTTGGTGCTCTCTGTAAGAATGTCTATGGGTACACATATGACTGGGTGGGTAACCTGGTGCTCTTTAAGGTCATCATCTACTATTTTCTGTGCTTTGAAAGTTGATACAATTAAATATGTAATGAAACATGTGCTGTAAAATGCACCATTTTGGTCTGTCTTTTTCCAAAATTTGCTTGGAGGGAGAACCGGAGCGGTCAAAGTAAACACTTTGCAACAGTACAGATGGATTTTAATCTAATTTGTTCTTATTGAAACTGTAGATCAAGATAGGCTAAAATTATATTTCCTTCAGCAGCAAATATGACTGCATTTACTCATATCTTTCATGACACCCTCACCATAACAATTCTTTCAAAAATGAACGTGCCAGAAAGCTCTTTCCCTCTATTTTGCAAAAAGGTTCGGGGGTAAAGTTTCAACTCTCCCATAAAAAAAACTCCTTCCACTCTGACATGTTTCATAGCTTTCGAATAACCCTGATGTTACCATTAATTTGAGTCAACAAGCTTTTTGTTGTAAGTATCTGCGATATTCATCCAGTCCAGTGCTTTTCAATGAAACATTCACATTTGACCAGAATGTATTTGCCTGAAGGCACTCAGTACCACTCTATCAGGCTCATAAATAGGATGGACTGACCTCTGCAGTAGACCAAACGTGCTATAAAAGTCAATTATTCACTCTCTTTTCCTTCGCATTAAAAGGGGGCGTGCAGTGAATGTTTGTTCTAGTATAAGGCATATTGTAAAGTGCATCACATGCAGGTGTGCTAACTGTTGGCATACAATTCAATGGAGTCACAGGGTGTTAGTGAAATGCCAAGTGATCACACATGTTGATGAAGTGGGAAATATGGGGGTTAGAGCCCAGATCTCCTAGACCCAAAACATAAAGCTTAGTTAGTAGTCAACTCCATGTCCTATGACCACTGGTGGCTGGTAATTTTATGTGGGAAGGTGGTGGGGGGCCACACATGCACATATACACACTTACTCATACTCATGCATTCACACACGCACAACACTCAGCTACAAATACATATACATTCATACATACACTCACTCACCAAACATAAACAACACATAAAACTTACCTTCACTGTGGAGAGGGAAGTCTCAGAGGTCCCAGGAGGGTTGGGACTGCTGCCTTCCCTCATTGGCTGATTTTAGGTCAGCCAATTAAGGAAGGCAGCAGTCCCTCACTCATCACCGAGTATGATGGGGTCAGAGAGACTGCTGACCCCACCCCACAAGGTGCCACTGATTGACAGTCAGCCTTGGGCACTTCAGGGCTTAAAACTGAAGCGCCTTGGTCTGAGGCAATCATTGACGCTCCCCTAGTCACAAGGGTGACGGCCTCAAGGCACTTTTGCCAGGCTCAGGATGTCATGGGCACCGCTGTAAAAAATAAAGACTACGTTTCCCAGGTGACTCGCGGTACACAGGTAGAGTGTGACCTACGTAGTAGCGAGTCACGTGATAAAGTGCCGGTTCATCAAATCTTCCGTGCTCGTCCAACGTGGGGAAAACAGATTGAACAGAGATGCTGTACTCTCAGAGTAGTGAGTAATTGGGGCATGCACTCTGCCATTATGGCTTCATAGTGAGCTCGGAAACCACAGCAATTCACTGAAATTGATGTGGGGTACATGGGTACATGGGTACATGGGTACATGGGTAGCTAGTGCCACCAATTAGCAATTACGAATTGCAAAACGGATAATGATAATGAGAGTTGGTGAGACTCTTGAGTCATACATCACGAGCACCGTTACTTAAGAACACTTATTACTTGACATAGAAATACCAATGCCATATTTGTTTGTATCTTATCTGTCGAGAGATGATACTATGTGTTTGTACGGTGTATTTTGTCCTGTGATACGAGGGCATATAACGATTAGAGATACTTAAGGTACGATTAGAACCCATTAAGCACAAAGACGGTGCATTCCTGCATCTATGTGTTGTCACCTATTAAGAAGAGAGTGACTTTCGAAAACACCTACGATGCGATTATTTGTTGCAAAACTAATATGACACAAGCCCCATATGATTGTGAAGGATTGTCTGTTTACATGTGCAACACGCTAATACACATGGATTTGAATTTCTCCAAGTGGAGATAGCCTCTCTTTTTATGGAGAAATTAGAATTAGCCATCAGCAATATGTAATATGGTTACCTCAATGTTTATATGTACTTACTAAATACAACATACAAAGGTATTTAGTAGTCACTATTTAACTTTTAACTACATTCATCATTCCCAAGAGTGTGACTTCAGTGAAGCGTCTACCCCCTCAGAGCCGATGGAGCCTGTAGATACCTAAATTAGGTAACCATAAGAACCCATGAACTGTAGCGACTATATATCCCACTCCAATGGGTACTCTCTGTTGGTTTGTGTGAATATATGCAATGTTGAAATGGAGTTGGATCTCACTTTATTGTACACATATTCATGCATGTTTTGATATAAACACGAGTGAGGTCTTGTGCCCACAATAGCTGACAGTTTATAATTACTTATGCCTAACAATTATTTTTTATTTATGAATGTCATTCAGGTTCACAAAGAATACAGGTTGGAGAGCTTTTTGCCTCCATACATTCACAATTTCCCTACACATAGTTGAGGGTAGGCAGGGAGGTCTATGTGTGGCCAGAAGAAGGCCAAGTGACCCATGTGGGTGCATGTGAATCGGCCGACACATGTTGGCAGACTAGAGATGCCGGAACCATTGGATTCCTAGAAGGCATCTAAGTTCATGGTTTTAACTGTGGTATGGGTTCCCACTGATAAAAATATTTGGGTAATTCATAACCTCCGGGATATATTCAGAAGTTATGAATATATAAGAGCTCCCAAAAGCTGTTGAGCGCACCCTAGCGGTATTGTCCTACTAGGGTGAGGAAAAACACCAATGATGAAGCATGCTACCATTTCGTGGGTGAGACTTTTTTTCTTAATATTTTAATATTCATGTAGGATACGGCATTAAAATACATAAGGGCATAAAAATTCATAGCCCGTTGCACTTTTTGTGGGTGTTTGGATTGTATTCTGAGGATGTGCAAAAGCCTTACTACCTCTCACTCTCCCTTGATTGTGTTTGAGTAGTAACTTGATGCGGCCATAAGAGCATACTATTAGGGGATGTAAGACATAGGAATGCAAACTCCTTGAATGACTCAAGGATATCTACTGCATAAGAAAGTCAGTTGATCTTACGAAAGGACTTAGGTTAATATAAATCAACATCTTTTTTGGGTTTCTAGTAAAGAAATGGGGCACTGAGAGGAGCTAATAATTTAAGAGATACAGAAATAAGTAAAGAGCCACAGCCAATAGGTACATAAGCAAAGTCAATTAAACAACAGAATAGTGTACACTCTATTCTGTGTAAAATGTGTGTTATTGAACCACAGCGAAACATAACACAGGTGATGAGTGACTGCCAGTGTGTAATTGTTAGGAATGGGCAGAGTGAGGTCCTGGTGGACAGGACATTAACAGGCCTGTTAAAATGGGTCACCAGACTGGTTCATGCAGGCAAATTGGCACATACTCCAAAATGGCAATCCCGGGTATTAAGTTCCAAGCGCTGCATATTTAATTAAAATATCTCATGCCACTGATCCTCCCCTTGGTGAGTGTAGGGGGCACCCCTCTCTTGTTTGATCTGACAGCGCCAAATGCCATTCTTAGTGCATAGAAGAGGGGCGCGGAGTGGTCGGACAACTCCAAACATGCAAAGCTGATACATGAGCACAGGCATTTAGAAGGAAAGTCCTCAGAAAACTACATACTTAAAGCGTTTGAAGGAGGGACTCAAATAAGCATCCTGTCATCTTTAGGTGGGTCCAGGGTTGGATGCCCACAGATGCTGACTCTGTAATTTATGGATTTGCCCCTTTCATTTTTAGTATATGTATAGATATTTCCAGAATGTTGATAGGACTTCCTCCTCTTCTGCGACCAGATCTGTCGCCCAGGGCTTCAGGTTTTTCATTTTCTCAACAGTATATTTAAAATATGCGGAATCATTTGTGGCAAGGTCCACCCAGTAGTGAGATAGGAAAGGCCATTTATGGAATACTAGTAACAACAATTCAAGACACTGCTGATTGCAGGGTAGGTTTAAGCATGTCACCTAATGTACTATGCTGCTTCTTCTCCTTGCTTAGACATTCAGCATCTCTTTGGAGAGAAATATCAAAGTAGTTATGGAGAAATTGCCACTGGCAACACAATTACGAGTGGGCGGGTAACTGAAGTTGAGATGCCGGACCCAGAGTTACCGATTTCCGCCAGTGTCTCTGTCCCAGTCCCAGTTAGTGGCCATTATGAAAAAAGGGTAAAAAAAAGGGGCAAATAAGCAATAATTGTTAGGTCCATTGCTGCACCAGGTCCCCTGATTCTGGGCCGTTTGTGCAGGAGGAAAATGTGCACAGAAAAATGTATGTTTTTACCCGGTGCATTCCTTTACTCAATAAAAACGTGGAACTACGCGGGTTGTGTCTCCCGTGAAGATACTACTGCAAGCGACTTGGAATGCGCCCCTTTTGGTGTACGAGTTAATTCGTTCCTGTGCGTTGATGCAATGCAGCACATTATAAATTAATGGGGTAACCCAACAAGCCATAGGACCTGGCTAGCATATAGTAAATGTAACAATAAGGTCCTACTAGCATTCATTTCGACAGGAAATGCAATATTACTTTGCAATGACGGTGTGCGAAAAATACATAGAACAGAACACACTTTAGAACTGTTTCAAATCATAAAATAAATTTATATATTTTCAAAGTGATTTATAACATATACAATGTTCATGAAGATTCTCTTAAGTTGATGCAATGCAGGGCAGCAAGCAAAGTTGCTGTGCTGCATTGCGTAAACTGGAGAGAAAAGAACTGGACCATATCTACACAGAAGTAGTGCAGTTCAGCTTTCTCCTTGTCTTGGAATACTTTCTACATCCATGTGTTGACATAGTTATCCTTGCAAAACCAAAGGGGATGATGGACGGAGTGTTGAACAGTGCAAGCACTCACCCCCAGTCAACTGATCTGGGTTTAATCCATCATCATTCTTTAGCTCACTCCGCCACCCCAGTTCAGACATGGCCATATGCAAATCAGTCTGACCCTGTGCCTCATGGGAACAGTCCAGCCCGAACTGCCAAGCCATGTCTTCCCTGGACCAGAAACAAGCATCCTGGGACCGGTTTCTGGCTTACAGCCGTCATCAGCCAGGCTATCTTGAATCCAGTGGCAAAGTGAGCAAGGGACCCACGTCTGGGCATACCCTGCCAACTTAGGGCGAACATAGCAAAACCAAAGGGGATGATGGACGGAGTGTTGAACATTGCAAGCACTCACCCCCAGTCAACTGATCTGGGTTTAATCCATCATCATTCTTTAGCTCACTCCGCCACCCCAGTTCAGACATGGCCATATGCAAATCAGTCTGACCCTGTGCCTCATGGGAACAGTCCAGCCCGAACTGCCAAGCCATGTCTTCCTGGACCAGAAACAAGCATCCTGGGACCGGTTTCTGGCTTACAGCCGTCATCAGCCAGGCTATCTTGAATCCAGTGGCAAAGTGAGCAAGGGACCCACGTCTGGGCATACCCTGCCAACTTAGGGCTAACATAGCAAAACCAAAGGGGCTATCCTGGCTGAAGAGGGGTGAAACCCCGAAACCGGTCCTAGGATGCTTATTTCCAGTCCAGGGAGGACCTGGCTTGGCAGTTCGGGCTGGACTGTTCCCATGAGGCACAGGGTCAAGACTGATTTGCATATGGCTGGGTTCAAACTGGAATGGCATGGTGAGCAAAAAACGATGGATTTAGGCCCAGATCTCTGTACTGGGGTGAATGTATGACATTGTTCTGCATTCTGTCCATCAACTGTTGTTTTTGCATTTGTCACCCCGAGTGGGACGGGTATGCCCAGACGTGGGTCCTGTGCTCTCTATGCCACTGGAATCAAGCTATCCTGGCTGAAGAGGGGTGAAACCCTGAAACCAGTCCTAGGATGCTTGTTTCCAGTCCAGGGAGGACCTGGCTTGGCAGTTCGGGCTGGACTGTTCCCATGAGGCACAGGGTCAAGACTGATTTGCATATGGCTGGGTTCAAACTGGAATGGCATGGTGAGCAAAAAAACGATGGATTTAGGCCCAGATCTCTGTACTGGGGTGAATGTATGACATTGTTCTGCATTCTGTCCATCAACTGTTGTTTTTGCATAGTTATCCTTGCGCCATAGTGCTGGGCTGTCTGCATTGTGCTCTGCATAATTTTTTGTGCAGGAGTGGTCCCTTCCTGCAAAAAAACTAAGCTGAAATGCAATTTCCACTTTGCATGAAAGAAGAAGATATAAGGACAAAATAAACATATTTCTCCTCTTTACAGCAGCCCCAGGGAGACTCAGGATTTTGGCACAAATACATGTTCACAAGTCTTTGTATATATGGATTTGTATCAAAATCCATGGGTGGATGCATGGGAATACTCATGCACTACCAATGGAATGCCTCCTCAACGCAAAGTAATGCAAGGCAGCGCATTGTGCTGAATTGCATTTTTTTGGTCACAAACCAACGGAAATTGCCATGTTCGTTGGATTCAAAATAATCAACCTGGATTTTGTGTTGGGTCTGTAGTAAAAAAATAAAGCAAACCAAATGCAAAATCATTGCAAATCTAGGCATTAGTGCTCTGCTTCCAAGCAGCATCCGGCTAGCTTCAAACCTGAGATTCAGGCCGAGTGCTGGGCAGAGAGCCAGTTCAGGAGCATGAGCATCCATATATTTTTATAAACCCAAAAGACAAATATATGGGGAGGGTTACATTTAAAGAGACAGATCTTTCAAAGGGACTATCATGAAGGATCCACGTGATAGTGGGAGAAGTGGGCTCTGAATAAGTGGAATTAAAGGCCTTTCAGTTCACTTGCAGTGCCTCTTAAAGCATAGTGAGAAATGCCATTTGTTAGTCGCATTTGCAGCCAGTTACAAGCTCTTTGAATTGTGTTAGCATCCCAAGTAAAGCTAACACGTGAAGACTGCAACCTGTTAAAACAAAAATTTGTGAACCCAACAAGTCTGACTTGCATTTTCAGATATAATCCAAACCTACTAGCTTAGCCAAAGCCTCTAGTTAAGTTAAATTTATGTTTCAGTAATAGCCTGGTGGCAGGAGCAGGGGAGCAGGTGGACATTGCATCCTATCAGTGGTTCAATGTGGTTACTAGTGGCACTAAAGGAGTGTTATTTCTCTAATGGGAGCCATAAGAGGAAATCCCTGGCAATTCCTTTTTTGTTTTTCTGTAAAGGGAACCTATGAGCCTTATTGTGAAAAAAATAGCAAAAAAGGGTTGCTTTTTGTATACAATGTAGGCATGATAAAAAGGGTGATTATTGAGTGTGCTTTTCAAATGTGAAATAGTCCCTCATTCATTGCAATGGATCTAGTTGTTAGGAGGTTTAAGGGGTGGAATAATACATGGCCAATATGAGGAAATAATTATTAGACGGATCATTCTTTACCACAAAAATCAGACAAATAAGGCAGGTGATCACAGACAGGCAGACATATCCTTACACACATTTGACAAGTTGAACTTGGAAAGAGTTAGACATCTATCAGACAAGTATCACATCCAATTAACTCTGCAGCAGCCTTTCTGATGTACCATCCTACTGAAACATTTCTTCTTGTATATGCCTCTCCATCTCTTTCTATTTTAATGTTTCTACACCCTCACCTCACTCTCTTCATCCTCCACCCCCTTTCAGTTCCTCTCCCACAGTTGTATGTGATTTCATAGAAAAATGATTTAATGGAATACTATTAACGAGAAACCATTTCATCTAAACTGTTTAATGGACATTTGCATGATGAATGGCATTTACCATTTCATAGAAACCAATTCATAGGATGTCTTTCTTTCCGAAATTGGCTTTTACATGGTTATTTTTTAAGGTGTAAATGCAATGATTGTAGGAGTTACTTTCAGAAACATTTTTGTAAGTGGTATTAATTTCAGTGCTTTACTTCAGGGGACATTATTTCTGATTTATATCTTTTACATTCTCAAACAATTGCTTTAGATTCTTTTCTTTCGCTGACCACTAACCACCCCTAAATACCATCCATCCCTGACCCCCTCACAACCATTAAACTCCTTCTATCCCTGCCCAATAGAATCCCCTCACCACGTCTAAACTACATCCATCCCTAACCCATAAACTCCACTCATCACTGAACCCTAAAATCCCTTTCTACACCTAAACAGCACCCATCTCTGAACCTTAAACCCCCTCACTACATCTAAACTACACGCATCCCGAACCCTTAAGTTCCACCCACCCCTGAATCCTAAAAGCCCTTTCTACTCCTAAACTCCACCCATTATTGAATCCTCAACCCCTTCATTCATTCAAAACTCCACCCATTACTGAACCCTAAAAACCCCTTTCAACATCTAAACCCCACCTATCCCCCAACCCTGAAAACCCCTCACCACCACTAATGTCCACACATCCCTAAAACCTAAAACAACACTCACACCCCTAAACACCACCCATTCCTGATCCTTAAAAACTACTCACCACTCTTAAACTCTATCCACCCCTGCACCCTACAAAACCTTTCCTACATCTATATTCCACCCATCCCTTAACACTCAAATCCCCTCACCACCCTAAATGTTACCCAATCCTGATCTCTAAAACTGTTTCTGTCGATAAACTCCACCTATCCCTGACCCCTATAACTCCTCTCTACCCCTAAACTCCACCCATTCCTGAATCCTAAAAGCCCTTCACTGTCTCTACTCTGGCCCCCATCGAACCTTAAAAAGCCTCACCAGGCCTAACTACACCATCCGCGAACTCCAAAAAACCTTCAGCACCCTTAAACTCCACTCATCTCTGAAACCCCAAAAACCTTTTCTACTCCTTATAAAAACACATTCCTTTAATTTATTTGCATTTCCTTAAAACTGTCTTTCTTTAAAATTGATTTTCCATGATTTGGATTCCCCCCATGTGGCTTCTCAGTTTTCGCTTTTCTATTAATTCAAATACATCACTCCCAGACGGTTTGGTATTAACCCGACAAATCGGCACTTGATTACACACGCAGGTGTGTGCGTCTGTTGTGGTGGAGGAAAGTTTGAGTAAGAGTCCCCATCACAGATTGCTTCAGAGCATGCTGGGGCCTGGGTGCAGGTTTTCCACAGCAGTGAGCAGTTTTCCTGTCTGTGGTCTGAATGGGGGGTAGTTAGTGTCTGTCGTAAACAGACATTTTGTGATTATATTAACACTGTTATTATTCATGGGCGCTTTCAGTTTGCAGTAAGGATGGAAAGGAGTGCCAGAACTGACTGAGGTATTATTAGGCTGTGAGGCGACAGGCAAGAAGAGGTGAAGCTGTTCTTTGGCCTTCAGTGCTTGGCAGAGAAAGACATTTGCTATCACGCTAATCACCAGAACGTTAGAGTGATTTGGAGTGAGGAGTGTGGCATTAAATTGCTACCTGGTCTCTTGAAAGGAATGCTGCAATTCTCTTCCCACCTGTAGCTGTTATAATGCAATTTTCTATGCATATAGGCTGGCGCGACTTAATCCGATAGTGGAAGGATGGAGGACAGCTATCTTGGACGTAAATTTAATTTTTTTATATATATATATATATATATATATATATATATATATATATATATATATATATATATATATATATATATATATATATATATATATATATATATATATATATGCACAAGTTAAAGAAAGAAGAGACTCAGCACCCCAAAAATAAACCAAAAATGCAACGTGGAGAGTTGGGGGGGAAAAACTGAGAAAAATGTGGGGATATGTGGAGTAGGAAGTAAATATATAGGAAAACAATGGTTCTTGTGAACAATGTGAGAATACTTATTTAATAAAGAAGCACAATGGCAAATAACACTGGAAAAAAGGATGTTGAAAGAGAAACATTAATATAGAACGCAATCAGGAGACCAAATACTGTTTGCACAAAATAGCATCTGTATTGAAAAAACATGTAGAATGTGCTCAGTGTCCCAAGTGAAAATAGAACTAACATTTTTACGTGACGAAATGTAACATACAGCAAGGTTTCTTAATACATAAAAACAACTATTTTTGAATAAACAATGTTCTACAACAGCCTTCTTGTTGATTGACAGAGGCTAGAAATGGTTTGTTTATAGTGCAAGTCGATGACGTTTCGACCCCGCAAACAATAGGAGGTCTCATCAGGACCTAAAAAATGTGGGCCACCTGAAGAATCAAAACAATCTTAAGCTAGAGTTGGTGAAGTGCACACCAATAAAGTGAAGAAAAAGGGGGTATTATACTCATATAGGGCCCAGCCGGGTGCCCAGTGAGGGGAAGGGAACGGGCAGGGACTCAATCTGGTAATGAGTAGTGGCGTGTCAGAATGGGCCATGTTACGGTCAGAGAGATATAGTATGTGATAAGGACACGCAAATCTGTGTCAAGGGAGTCAGCGTGCACTGCCTGTTAATGAGGCCGCTGCCTGTCCGGATGAATCAATCGAAGCATCTAAGGGTGAGACGTCTTTGTAGTGAATGGAGAAAAACGTAGGCCGCCGAGGTCAGCCTTACATCACGGTTGTCTGCAATAGGCGTAACTCATACCCCGATGAAAAGAGGGCTGCCGAGGTCAGTCACACAAAGCAAATGCTTTGTTGTGCCTATTACAGACAAGCGTGATGTAAGAGGAGTGACATCAGAGGCCTACTTTTTTTCAAAAAAGCAGGCATCAAGTAGTGAAGGACTAGCTGTGGATAAAGGGAGCTAGCAACACAGCGAGCGACGAGCACATGTGGGTGAAGCAGCACATAAGGGAAAGAGGAAGAAATCACATGCACTCCCATGGAGTAATAGATTTTTTTAAAAGTAGCTCCCCTGAATGCACGTAGTGGAAGGAGACATGTCATCCACACAGAAGAAATAGTCCAGTTGTGGGACAAGCAAAGAATAGGGAGGAAAGCCATCCAGTATGGAGCAGGAAAATGCAAGAACAAGAAAGCCATCCAATGAACAGCATGAGGGCTGACCCAAAGTCCACGACTCATTTATACTGTAAAGTATTAGAGACAGTAGGTCTTCAACGACTGACTGCTAAAGCCGTCTGGAGGTGAGACCTTGAAAGGGAGGCCATAAAACTGTGGAAAGAAATGTAAGGACGGTGATTCGAGAGGGTGGATTGTTGCCAGTGGTGGATATCACATTAGTCAGGTTACTGTTACATTTGATGATACTAGAAATATTTTCCTTGTAAAGTGAAGCTTGTCCATAAATTGTCTTTTATTAAATCTTTACAACTATATAGCGTGTTGTGTCACTGTGGAACTTTCCCACAAAATCCAATCTCCTCTTAAATTAAGACAAACAATATATTTTTGTTATTTGCAGAATAATAAATTGGCCTTGTCTTTGCTGCTATCACCCAGAAAGCAGTCAGTCTTGTGATTAAATGATATGCCCCCATGGAATGTAAATATAATCCAGAGGCATGAGAAGATTTAGAAAGTGGCAACTAAATCACTGTTAACACTGTTATTGGTTTAGCGTTAGTGATTTGTACGCACCGCATGTTGGTCGTTTGATTGGGAGCCTCTATTTGTGATGAGAGAAAGAGCTATTTAACCCCACCATCCTAGGGTGTCTGCACTGAAGTCTGCTCGCTGCTCGTTTTGTTTAAATGGTCTCGCCAATTCCCCTTCATTCGCCTCATTGGCTTTGCAGAGGCTTGTTGGCACAATTGAACAAGCAGTGGCAAAACCAAAAGCCTAATTGTCTATGGGCAGGGGAACATCACTAAGGAAACTGACGAGCAGGTGCGGGGTGTTGAGCTGGTGATGGGGGAAGGATTGCAGGGGACATCATGAATAAAACAAACTAAAAAGCAAGGCTTAATGCCAGTATGTATGCTTTGACTAAAAAGCAAGGCCTAATGCCAGTATGTGTGCATAGACTAAAAACAAGGCCTAATGCCAGTATGTGTGCGTAGACTAAAAAGCAAGGCCTAATGCCAGTATGTGTGCGTAGACTAAAAACAAGGCTTAATGCCAGTATGTGTGCGCAGACTAAAAAGCAAGGCCTAATGCCAGTATGTGTGCGTAGACTAAAAAGCAAGGCCTAATGCCAGTATGTGTGCGCAGACTAAAAAGCAAGGCCTAATGCCAGAATGTCTGCGTAGACTAAAAAGCAAGGCCTAATGCCAGTATGTGTGCGTAGACTAAAAACCAAGGCTTAATGCCAGTATGTGTGCGTAGACTAAAAACCAAGGCTTAATGCCAGTATGTGTGCATAGACTAAAAAGCAAGGTTTAATGCCAGTATTTGTGCATAGACTAAAAAGTAAGGTTTAATGCCAGAGTGTGTGCATAGACTAAAAAGCAAGGCCTAATGCCAGTATGTGTGCATAGACTAATTTTTAAGCACTCCACATCTGCGAAATACCATGGGGTGGAATCAAACCTAATGGACAAGTCGATTAGTCAGTGCTAAAAGCCAGCTCACTCGCAGTAGTCAGTGACTGAAATGGGCTATCTAAAAGAGAGAGAGAGAGAGAGAGAGAGAGAGAGAGAGAGAGAGAGAGAGAGAGAGAGAGAGAGAGAGAGTTGTGATGATATGAGGTCACGTTAAGTATCTAAAGCTTTGTCTAGGCAAGACCTAAAAAGGATGTCTACGTGTTTTGTTTGCTATAAAGGCTTCCCTAGAAATGAGAAAATGAGCAACATGCAGAGAGAGCAGATTGGTAATTAGAAATGTCTTCAGATGTTAAGGAAGTCAAAAAGTAAACATGCATAATTTCTAAGTAACACCATTCCTCCTTTCTTTGATTTCATAGAAATATGGAGAATGGTTTGTACAGTGTATAAATACAGCAATCACAGCAAAACCACTGTGCTGTTGGCAAAAAGTGATGTGCCTGCATCTGTGTGCACCGCAGCATCGAAGCTCATATCCCTAAACACTGTCATCAGCAGGGGAGCTTCTCCAGTATGTCATGGTTGTGAATGTGTTTGTCAAGAAATGAAGGCCTAGAAGGAGCATCTATATGTTTATGGTTTGCGGCTGTGCCTTTTCAGCAACCTTTACCTCAGGGTTCCACTTATGTGTACATATGTGTTTTTTTATTTTTAAGTCCTCATATCACCATAGACGTCTTATTTGTGGCCGGATATATTTGAGTGCCTCATGTGCATCTAATCCAGTTTTACCCATTTAAACTTTACTTTATCAAACCAGTATCAGCCCTCCTATGTGCATTTCCGCAGAATCCTCAGCCTGGTGTAAGCAGTGGACATTCGTGAGGGTTGGTGTTTATCCACCTTGTGAATGGTTCCCACATCTAGGATTTCGTCTGATTCTCTTTGCGCAAATTTTAAGGCACTTATATATTTCATATTGTTCAACCGAACTATATATCGTGCCGATGTTGACCCAATATTTGCAGATTTCTCTTCTTGCCAATAACACCATATAAAATAGAAGCTTACGCGCATTAGTTGGTATTAGGACGCTTGCTCTTTCTTCCTCATCTTTTTTAATACGAAAAAAGATGTGAGTTGGGCCAGTGGCGTAAAGAAATTTGCGGGGGGCCCCCTTTCAAGGTACATGGAGGGCCCCCCAAATCCGGACTCACTCAAAAGCTCCCAAGCCAGGGTACTGTACTGAGGGGGCCCCCTGGAGGTCAGCCCCCTCCGCACGGACGGGGCTGCAGGGGTCTATGTTACGCCACTGAGTTGGACTTACCTTAACTGTGTTCTGGAGAATTTCAGACATTATCTTGCTCACCTTGTGCCAAAATGGTTGCAGCACCTTACATGTAACAAACATATGATATTGTCTGCAAAATTATTTCCACACTTCGGGCAGCTGTCCATCTCACGCCTCCCACACTTTGCGCAGTCTAGCAGGTCTCCAGGACACCCCATATAAAGAGTAAGCAAGTCATTTCTCCTTAGTGGTGCGGATTTTACTGTCGTATATAATGTAGTAAAAGATACTTGCCATAAATCTTCTTGCGCACTCCTTGGAAAGTATGTGTCTCATATCCTTGCTGGCGGTTCTTGCTTTGTACCTGTACCCTCTACTAATCTCCAAAACCATCTCATCCCCTCTGCTTTCCTTGGTGCTGTGTTTTTCCACTCTTCTTCAGTTGGCATAGACTCTGTCAATATCTCTTGGTGTGCATTAAGCCAGCTTTTACGCTGGTAGCATGTAAATCTGGACAGCTTCCCAGCCTTTATTCCTATCAAACTATTCCATCGCAAAAGCCCTTTACTGTCCATCAAATGTCCCAGCTCCAAATACCTGCATTCTTTAGGGGTCCCACTAATTAGTCTTTCATACACTGCAGTATTCCTGGGGATTCCGAGATAGGAGAAAGCCTACTATAATATGGGATCTCCAATTTTTATCTTATCTTGTACCAAAGTCTGGTAACTGCTTGTAACACATTCAAGCGTACTTTCTTACAGTACTCCGGAGCCCCAAACTTATATAGAAAGGCCCTTACTCCCCCTTCCTCACCCAACATAACATGCAAAATATTTGCTATTATTGAGGAATCTAGTACTCCGATCAGCATCCTACTGTTTTTAAATTGAAATGCTCAACAGTAATACTGTAAACCTGTGAGTGGAAGCCGATCTTTCTCCTGAGTTTCTTCCAGGAGATTCTAACACCCTTTGAGGCCCATATAAAACTGCTTAAGCTCCCTTGCAGTTTAAGGATCTTCTTCTTGTCAAAGGTTAAGGGTATATTCTCCCATTAAAAGGTAATCTTAGGTACGGTGTAGGAAGGTAGGATCCTTCTGCATGGTTACCCCCACTTTTGCCTGGTGCTAAGCTGTTTTTGACTAATCTGACTGCGATCCTGCTAATCAGGACCCCAGTCTCTCTGCTTTCTCCCTTAAATTGTTATGTTCAATACTTAGGTACATCCCAGATTGGATACTGGAGTACCCTTAACAGTCCCTAGTATATGGTACTAAGGTACCCAGGGCATAGGTACCCCAGAGGCCCCATGGGCTGAAGCATGCATTATGCCACCCATGGCAGACCATTCAAAATGGAACCACAGGCCTGCCATTTCAGCCTGTGTAAGCTGGTGCTAACACCAATTACTAAAGATATAGGTTTCCTATATCGAGGGTAACTGCACTTAAAACCTATAAGTTACCCCTATAGCAGGCCTTTGCAATCCTGAAGGCAGGGTGCTTGGTTCTAAGTGTGAGGGTGCCCTTGCATGAGCAAGATACCCCTACAGCTCATGGAGTCCATTCTCCTGGGTTGTAAATGAAGCAGCCATATACCATATAGTGGGGCACCGCGTAATTACGCGATGACCATCTCGAAATCAGCTGCAACAAATCCTATCATGTTTGGTATCAAACATGTTGGAATCATACCTCCCACACCGTAAACGGTGTGGGAGGTATGATTTCAAGCACTGGAAGAGCCCTCCATTAGGCTCTCAGTGTTCCCGGTGCCAGCCTTCTAGACCCGAACAGCACAAAATGGTTCCTGCCGACCAGAGGCCCAATTCTGCCCTCCTGCTGCTGAGGCAAGCTCGAGCAGGGGAAGGCATCCTGTCACAGGGAGGTGTGGCCACCTCCCAGACAGGATTTAGTGTATTGGGGCCGGGTGGGTGCACTTGCCAGTGCCACTCAGTCTGCATGAGGGACACATTTGGTGTCCCCATTCATAGTCCAGTTCAAACCAGCTCTGGGAGCTGTTGGCTCCCGCTCTGGCGCGAAACTGGACAAAGGACATGGGAGTAACCTCCCCCCTGTCCAGACCCTCCCCTGGGAGGGTCCCCTGAATCGTCCCAACCCTTTCTTTCGGCTGCTTAAGGGCTTACCTGGGTGTAGGTCCCTAGATTCGTTGTGGGACAAGATTCAGTTCAGACACCACTTCTACTTCTACCGTCTGGGCACTCTGGACTTTGCTGGACTTTGTTTGGGCTCGACTTCATCCCCCTTTCAGTCTGCTGCATCGTCTGTGCCTGTGCAACGTACAGGAACCTTCCAAGGCCTGTGGGCATCCAAGACACCTGAAGGAATCTCCCTTGAAGTGAAGGAGTCACTTCCCTGCATTCACAGGCACCGCAACTAAGCTGACCGGTCTGCTGATCCTGAGCTCCTACGGACTTCGAAAGGTTCTGCAACACAGGTGGTGGTTCTCCACAGCTCTTGGGGCCTGCCCTGCCCTCTCACCAAGTTTGAGGTCAGTGACCAAAGTCTTACGCCACATCGCATCGTTTGCACCGTGGCCTGCATCGTTTGGTGAGCTGCTCGAGGTCCTCTTGCGACTCCAGTGCCTCCGGCCTGTGGGTGCTGTTGAGGGTCATCTTTGCTTCTTTTGGGCTCCCTTGATTGCTCGGACCTGCCCTGACTCCCCTGCTTGTGGTGAGTCCCCTGGACCTTGCTGGCCCCGACATTGCACCTTCTTCAACTTCTACATTGGTTGCATTTGCCAAGGCTTGTTGGTGCTCCTGCTGGACACTGACCCCTCAGCACTCGACATCCGATGTGGGACAGCTCGTGCATGGCTCCTGGTCTTCCTCAGCATCGCCTGGTCCTCACAGCTGCAGAGTCAATGTTCTCGTCAACTTTCCTGCAACTCCTGACATTAGCGGGCATTCATCTTCCAGATCTTCTGGTCACTCCTGAGTGACATAGTCTCTGTCCCCTCTGGTTGCGGGTACCTCTCAACAAGATTCCACCTTCAGATTCCACCGGACACTTTCTCCTTCTTCAGCAGCAGCACTTTCCTGAAGTCCTCCATTGGGTTCGACAGCGGTTTCCGACACCACTTCACACCTATGCACCCGGCTTCCCTGGTGTAGGTAACGTGGGTACTAGGGTACCACGGGTGGGGTGGCTCTCCAACCTTCTGTCTTCCACGGGGTGCCTTCAGGGTTCACTGGGAAGGGTCCTTAATCTTTAAAATTCCAACCGCAACTTACACGTTGATTTGTACGGAGAACGCGGTTGTGTTCCCACACTGCACACGCTCTCCATGGGGTTCCTGGTCACTCACCTTGGGTGGTTCCCTGGGTCCCCAACACTTCTACGTCCTCTCGACATTGTCTTGACACGAGTCGTGGTTCTTATACCACTTTCTTAGTATATGGTTTGGTCCCCCCCTGGGGTCCACTCTGTATTTCGTGCTATTTACTTGATTTCTGTGCAAAGTATTTTGTGCATTGTGTATATCTCCGGATAGGAGATATTTGTACGTGCTAGAGAGTATTATATAATAAAAACATATTTTTTATAAATACCTTGTGTGGTTCTTTTTCACTTAATCTATACATATAAGATTGCATTCTGGTGAAACAAGCTGCTTTACACTCCTTCTGGACTAAGCCTGAAGGCTGCTCTCCACAGCTATCACTTAGAGAGCTTTCTAAGGTTGTCTAAGACCACTTAAATCACCATAGGGGTTGTCTTGACTGGTGCAGGGGGCCCACTTACATAAGTGGACATCATATTCTAGGCCAGCTTCTCACATATGGCAATCATTTTAATCAAATTCACCCTTCCTATATATTGTTAGCAGCAGAGTTTTTCACTGCTTCATGAGTGTCTCAATTTCTGTCATAACTCTTGAAAAGTTCACCTCTGGTACTTTTTCTACAGCTTGAGTCACCACTATACCTAAGCATTTCAACTCCGTGCCTAATAAAAAAAAAAATGAATGTTTCCTCATGTAATGCAACTGGTGCTATGTAAAGCGCTCTGATACCTGATTCGGGTCAAGTTCGCGCTATATAAAACTCTGTAAAATAAAAAATTAAAAATTAAAAAATGGGCCTCTGCTGTCTTTCATATTCCAAGCCATAATTTCTGTTTTTGCTCGGTTAATTCATATCCCAAACTTCTTCCAAAGTCCTGAATCACGCGTTCAACTTGCGGTACTGATCTTTCAAGATTGGATGTGTATATCATCAGGTTATCCACGTATAAGGCTACCATTACAGACAAAAGATACTATCCCACTGTCCTCTCTAAGCTTCTGAGCTAGTGGTTCAAAATGTAAATCAAAGAGAAGAAGAGATAAAGGGCACACCTATCCTGTCCCCTGACCTATTGTAACCTTTGGGGAGAGTTTTCCATTTATCAACACCTTAGCTGATGGTGTATTATAGATTTGCTCCATAACACCCAAAATACCCTCTTAAAACCAGAGTGAACCAGAGTCTCCAACAGATATTTCCAATTTACTCTGTCAAACTTTTGATCCATCAAGTTTCGTAACTGCCAGGTGTGGCTTATGTGCAACCGCCAGATCTGTGGCTCCAAGTGAAACATGTGTCATTGGGTTTAGCCCATCGTTCTTTTGCTCACTATGCCACCCCAGTGTGGAGCCAGTCATATGCAAACCAGTCTTGACCCTGTTCCTCATGGGAGCAGTCCAGCCCGAACTGACAGGCCAGGTCCTCCCTGGACCGGAAACAAGCATCCTGGGACCTGTTTCGGGGAATCACCCCTCATCAGCCAGGCTAGGTTGAATCCAGTGCCACAGCTAACAAGGGACCCACGTCTGGGCATGTCCATGCCCACTTAGGGCAAGCATAGCAAACACAACAAGATGATGGACGGAGTGCTGAAACTTTTCAGCCACTCACCCCCAGTCAAGAGATCTGGGTTTAATTCATCATTCTTTTGCTCACTATGCCACCCCAGTTTGGACCGAGCCATATGCAAATCAGTCTTGACCCTGTTCCTCATGGGAACAGTCCAGTCCGAACTGCCAGGCCAGGTCCTACCTGGACAGGAAACAAGGATCCTGGGTCCGGTTTCGGGGCATCACCCCATATCAGCCAAGTTAGCTTGAATCCAGTGGCACAGTCAGCAAGGGACCCACATCTGGGCATACCCTTGCCAACTTAGGGCGAACATAGCAAACACAACAAGATGATGGACGGAGTGCTGAAACTTTTCAACCACTCACCCCCAGTCAAGAGATCTGGGTTTAATCCATCGTCCAGCCCGAACTGCCAGGCCAGGTCCTCCCTGGACCGTAAATGGGCTGGACTGTTCCCATGAGGAACAGGGTCAAGACTGATTTGCATACGGCTGGGTCTAAATTGAGGTGGCATGGTGAGCAAAAGAACAATGGATTTAACCCAGATCTCTTGACTAGGTGTGAATTCCTGCTTTATTCAGCATTACGTCCATAATTTGTTTGTGTTGCACTTTTCGCCCTAAGTGGGCTGGGTATGCCCAGACGTAGGTCCCTTGCTCACTGTGCCACAGGATTCAAGCTAGCCTGGCTGATGATAGGTAATTCCCCAAAACCGTTCCCAGGATGCTTGTTTCCAGTCCAGGGAGGAACTGGCTTGGCAGTTCGGGCTGGACTGTTCCCTTGAGGAACAGGGTCAAGACTAATCTGCATATGGCTTGGTCTAAACTGGGGTGGCATGGTGAGCAAAAGAACGATGGATTTAACCCAGGTCTCTTGACTGAGGATGAATGCATGATTTATTCAGCATTCCATCCATCATTTGTTTGCGTAGTACATAAGGAACAAAGCACTGGAACACATTTTAATGAAGTATTGAAGAAGGAGTAGATATTGGAAATGCAGGGAGGTGACCCCCAGAGACAGGAACAGAAACAGAGAGCCGGTTTTGGGGACAATATAATGGAGGTAAGTGAGATCACTACACAAGAAGTAAGTGAGAGATTACACTGAGAGGCAAGCAGAGTGAACCCACTTGCTGAGCACAAACCACAAACTCCCCCGGTGGATAGATGCAAACTCGTTAGCAAGGAGAGGGAAAAGCTGGGAGCAGGGAGCGGAGGGGGTCACCAAGAAACAAGAGGGAAGAAGCAACAAACTCAGAGAAAAATCATCTCACCTGGGCTGCTAAGGCGATGGTGGTAATCAATGGTATTCCAAGAGCAGTGTTAGTTAAAGAACTCTTTCAGTTGTAGTGTCCAGTGGCAGCTGGCATGGCTCATGGGTGGCGGGGCAGGGGGGGCAGAAAAGGGGCGGGCACAATGTAAAATTAAAAAAAATATATACTTACCTTGCCGCCTGATCCCACGTCTCCGCTCCTGCTCTCGTCAGTCTCGGACTCCAGGAAGCACAGCCAGGCTCCCCTGACCAATCACAAGGCTGCAATGCAGCATAGTGATTAGTAAGCACCCAGGCTCCCCCAACCAATCACAATGCTGCAATGCATCGTTGTGATTGGTCTGAGCGCCGTGGTTGGGCACTCAGCCAGGGACTGGGGGCCTGGGCATGTTCTCCATGCAGGCTGTAATGCAGCCTGCATGGAAAACAGGGAAAGTGCGCATGACTGTTTTGGGCGGGCCAAGAGAGCCAAACAGTCATTGCGCACTTAGGAGGGTTCTACCACTCCTCCCCTGCTCTGCAGCCCCGCCCCATGATGCAAAGCTACCACCGCAGGAGGACAAAATAAAATGATAATAACATTACGTTATTATCATTTTAGTTTTTCCTTTTTTTACTGCTTCAAGGCAGTGGGGCGATGCTCCTCCGCCTTAGGGGAGGAGCCGCCACTGGTAGTGTCTAGAGGAGGGGATACAGCCACGGATACATCAAGGAAGCTGAGTAATACAGGTGGAGCAGGAAAAACAGTAAAGAAAACTCCCTCCCTCAGATCTTATTTTAAGGGTTAACCTCAGAAGTTAAGCTTGGAAGGGGAAATGGCTGAAACAAATAGAACCTTAAGGCAAAATTATGTCTCTAGATTCCTTATGGAAGAGGAAGATAAAGTGACAGGTGGTCAGGAATTACAATTAGGCAATGGGTTTGCATCTCTTTCGCGGGTGGAGGAGCATGAGGGCATCACCAACACTGTGAAACTCGATCAGGGAAGACATATAAACAGTGGATCAGCTGAGGAGCCCTGAGATATTCTGCAATGTTTGCCCAAGAGAAAAGTGCGAGGTTTGCCACTTCTGGTCATACGAGAGGCTTGTGTAACTCTGGGGAAAAAGATTGATGGTCTAGCTTTGCAAACTCAAGTACTAGAGAGCACAGTACAAGAGTTAATCTCGACACTAGAGAATCATAAGAAGGAAATACTGGCTTTAAACCAGGGAGATAAAGAAATGCGAGAATGGATGGAAATGTTAGGGAACAATGCTAGATGCAATAACATAAGGATTTCAGGAGTGACAGAGGGGGTGGAGGGAAACGACCTCAAATCTTTTGTAGTAGATCTGATTAAGAAGATGTTCCCCTTAGAAGTGACAGGAGAAGAGCATGCAGAGGACATCCAAGGAATTCACAGAGGTCCTTTTAGGCTAAAGACAAACAGAAGTAAACCGCGGAAAATTTGAGTACATTTTCAGACATACTCTTTAAAACAGCATATACTAGCTTTAGGCCTCAAGACAAAGGATCTTCAGGTGAGGGAGCACAGATTTAAAGTCAAACTCAGACATTATATGAGTGACCTTGGACAGATAATGGGAGTTGGTATGGTGTCCAACAAGTGTAGAATTAGGACTGCAATCCATACACAGGGAGTGTAAGTCTGGGCACTAGAAGTAGGACTACAGTCAATACACAGGGTACGTCTGGGAGACAATCATTACTGTTTTTTGTCACACCGGTGGGGATCACTCGTCTGACACCATTTGGTCAGGATCTCCACCCTTAGAGAATAATTTGATTACATTCCAAAAACTAGTTACCAACTAATGACTATTTAGGGAGAACAAAGGGAACATTATTTCATGTGGAATACCCACCATGTTTTCAACATTAACATAGATACTTAATCCAAATAAATCAGAAAAATTAGGATTCTACAGTTACTTTTAGTCACCCTACACCAATCTTCTCATTTTGTTGCTGGTGTCTTTGAACACACCTGGGTTGCATTCTTACATCCCCATCTCCGGCAAAGAGCCCCCTAAAGGGGCCTGTAGGCATTGCAGCACCAACCGAATGAGGAGCATGGGGTGATGATGAAGCATGCCACCCTTGGGTGGGTGAGGGCCTGTGCTCTAATGAGCTCACGCTCCTAGTGACTTAGTTGAATCCAGGTATTTATTACACTACATAGGACCACTATCGGAACAGTATACTCTATTGATATTGATATATTTTGGGAGAACATATACTGGATCTGAATTTCTCCCAGTCCTCCTTTGTTTAAAGAGCTTGACAGAGTAGGCAGAGCTTCTTCCAAGAGGGTAGAGTATGTCTGTGACTCAGATACAGTATGACACAGTGATCACAAACAATAATATAAATATCTATTTACATTTTTGTCTGTTAGAAATAGTAGGTCTGTATTTACATGTCGAACCACTGTAACAACTAGAATAATACACAACGCAGACACCCCTAAATGATATTCTAACACAAAAATTTGCAAGAGGGGCCAAAATATGTGCAGAGAAAATATGGTAAGTATGCTGACCGCAAATCTCATTGTTTATCAAGGCAGCTGCCTGGATGACCTCAGAGGCCTTCAGGCTACTACAAGGAGTAATGGTTAAACTTCAGTCAATGGATGGAAACAATCCATCTTGGATGTATCTTGTATGCTATGATATACCTGCCCTCTGTCCTAGTCTGCTCCACAGCCCAAGGAGAATAGTTCAATGGGTTTGAGCAAGTTCTAGAGTCTGTGCTACCTCTGTTCAATTTTTGCTCTATTATGTTAGCATAATTTTCTCCTATTGTAACTATTTGGCAAATTTATTTTTTGTGATTTCTGTCAGGTTCTCGGACACCCGACATTGCATCATCAGCCCGAAATGCCTATGGATACAACTATATTGGAGACATAGCAGTCAATGGACTACACAATATTTCAAATAACCAATGACAAAGACTAACAGAACTTAAGCAGTTAATTATATGATATCTTAAGTATGTAACTGCCTAAGTAGGAAAATATTTACCTCTCTTTGCATTAATTGATATCCGACACATTTTTATTGAAACATCATAAACGTCCTTCATTTGCATTGCAGCAACATGACAGACTCCTGCTTAAACCTCTTGCCAATTTAAACACGGTCATTACTGAAAGGATGACGTTTTCTGATTTTTCACTCTGATTCGATGACCTACAGTTTTTATATCACAGACACCTTTTTACATTGATTATTAACTTTCAGAATGCATCCACAGTGCTATTTTAATCTCACACCCCCCCATAACAATTGGCCACTTCCTATAGTCAACAATTCTATGTTATTCCCTCTCGAACAGTGCACTAGGTTTAGGCCTGTGTTTTTCAAATATCGATAATATTGAAAATGTAAAAAATAACCAATTTCAATGCTTAACTGTATTTACATTTTGGAATTTAGAAAATGCATATGCTGCCCTATGCTTTGATTCGTACTCCGATCAGAGTCAAGATGCAGTGTAGTACACCACAACACAACTTGAATTGAAACAAATTAAATAGACATGTGTTAAACAGCAAAAACTTTAACATGTCAAGTTCAAACATCCCACTACTGAAACAGTACAATGGGAAGTAGCTCTCTCAGCATTGTTTGACTCAAATTGTCTTCTTTATCAATACTTTAGTTATTCTTTAGCATAAGACTATGTTAGACACTGTACTGTAAAAATCTAATATGATGCACCCCCAGCAAATATAATAATAAAACATTTAGCATTAACATCAACTGTATTATTTCCAGGAAACTTTGGAACCTGAAGATGAAAGACCCTAAATCCAAGTAACTACTTTACCTTTTTAAGCTGTAATCCAGGTAGGCTCTGTGTTTGTGAGATAGTTCTTGTGTGCCTTCTTCTCTTTCAATAGATGAAGTTGTCTTCTTCTCCAGTTTGTTCTAAGTGTTTCATTACATTTGTAACAACAGTCCCCCTTATTCTGTAATTCTATATTGTGTGTCCTGTTTACTTCTCACGCCTCTTCATTTCAGTTCACGTATGTCATTCATTCTAAAATATTCTTCATCCTTCACTCTGAATAAATATTACTTCAAGATTTGTTCAAAGAGATTAAAAATAAAGATATTTTCTTATTCTTCCATTCTATAATGCAGTCTACCTTTTGTTTTGTCACTTAAATTCATATTAATCGCTCCATATTGCTCTCTGTATTCTTCCATTATTTCCTCAACCCAACACTCGTCTTTGTAAACTGCACTTTTGTCATTGTCCAGGCTGAGAGTGATCACCAAGAAGAGCATGTTCTGGATTCATAAGGTGAACTGCTCAGGGAGTGAGCCCCACCTGGCAAGCTGCAAGATCCAGCTCTCACCGGGCAAGTTCAAACCCGTCTGCAAGAACGGAATGCATGCCATTGTCCGCTGCACTGCAGGACCCCAGTACAGCAGTGGGCATGGAAAGCATTTTCGTAAAGCCTTCAGGACAGAGGTACTGTGAAGAAAGTACTGTTCAGATTTTACAACAAATTGAAATCCTATGGTTTATAAGGAGAGCTCTGATCTCTATTGAGAAAAACACCTCAGTGGATTCATTTCACCCAATATGCAGATATCTATTTGTAGAGTAGCCAACCAGGTCAGATACTAGTGGCCTGGCTGAAACTTTCAACCTTTAGAGGTTGATAAAAATGAGCGCCATGTTTTGTGTGATATACTAACACCTCTTTGTTTTTATAATTCATCAAAATTATAATCCCACAATCAGATCCCAAGTATGTCTCTAAATTTGTGGAAATCGCTATTTTCTTTCTTGGAAGGCATATCACTAGTATATTCACCCATAAATAATGTCCTGTAAAACATAATTTTCTTTAAGACGTGGGCCTGAATCCTGGGCTCATGCTTAGGGTGACTCACATAGACAACTCAAAACTGACGGATGGTAATTCTTGATTGAATCTTAACTGTTGATAATTATATTCAACATTTTCTAGCTCCACTTTACTAGTACACGGATCTACCCACTATATGCAAATCAGTCATGGCCTTCTATCAAAATTTCTAGTCCATTTTTTGTTTGTCGTGCTTTATGTTGATGTTGTCTTAATGCACTCTGGAGTGGTCAAAAAGTAATGTATTGGTGCAATACAAAACATCTAAATTATTTGGATAGACCGTAAGGCCTTAAGAGGTTCATCCCTGGTTTTGTTTCCTGGTGTTTTATAAGTGATTAATCTTAGTGATGTACTAAATGCATGTATTAAATACCTGTACTGGGGAGGCCATGGTACCCAGATCTTGCACATGTCATATGAGCAGATAGAACATGGTTTTTGGAAATGAAGTGTTGGTCGAAAATAGTTGCTCAGAGATATTGACCACTGAGCATTTAGCTTCATAATTTTGTCTAAAGGATGTCATTATGATCAGTTTTTGGCTTTCAAGCATAAACACTATCTATACAGTTAGTTGGGATGTGTTAAAGCCTGTAAGAGTTTGATTCCTGATTATCCAGATTTAAAAGTGATTCTGTTTTGTGGTTTAATAAGTGTCTGTTCTGCCATCTCATTGCTGTCTAACCTTACTGTTATTAGGAGCCTTTGGTCAGACTCAGAGCTGGTGCCCAGATTGGAGAGGGAAGGGTGGAAGTACTGAAGAATGGCAGGTGGGGCACGGTATGTGACGACAAATGGAACCTCATCTCTGCCAGCATTGTGTGCCGGGAGCTGGGCTTTGGATCTGCCAAAGAGGTGCTGTTTGGAGCTCAGTTAGGACAAGGTGGGTGTGCAATGACTGACAAGTCTGTCCTGTGCAGCGTTGATAAAAAACAACGCTACAAAACATCATGTTAGGTAAACTGTATAAATATATTCGGTCTGCATAGTGTAAACCTACCTAAAAATCAGCAGAGGGCCGAACAAAGACTCTGAGCCCTAAGGTACAATTCAAGATTGTCTACAAGACTGGCAGGCTGCCATTGTGTGCAGAGATAGTGCTCTTTGAACTGATGGGTCACCAATTCCTATCAGAAATGTAAGAGGCTAGGGGCTGTTCCGATGCAGATAGGGAAATTGTGCTAGATCCTGGTTGTGCAGATGGAGAAGTCCTGCCTTCTGGTCTTCTCTTTCCTGCGCTAATTCATCTTCAGCTTAGTGATGTCCTGGATCCTGATTTGCTTTTGAATAAACAATATGTCTTCAGCAGACCCCTCTTTCAACTGCCTGCCAAATGGTATGATAATGTACCTGCCTGCTGCTCCTGAATAGTTTCAGGCATAATAAACCTGCATTTAACATGAGAACATGCAATATGTTTAACATGCTCTGCCTGTACACAGCTATATATTTTGTTATGGTTGCCTATGTTCTGCTCAACTGGTCTTATTATACCATGCATTTTAAATGTTAAAAATAGAGAATTCCATAGACTTAACTGCAAAAGTAAGTAAACTATTTTAGGCGATCAGGAACAGTTTATTTTAGTGCGTGCAATCCATTTTTTTACATTGTCATTTTAACCTAAGTTGGATGTGTCTTATGTTTATGATAATAAACTGATCATGTGGTCCCCCGCTCTATTCCAAGGTTTGGTAGGCCCTTCCTCCAGGCCACCATGACCCACACCCTCCAAAAGTGAATATTGAAACTTAAATTGTCTATTGCCTACTGCTGGGTGTGTTGTTATTCATCAACATTCATCTTTGGTTGAAGGTCTGGGGCCAATCCACATGAGCGAGGTACTGTGCAGTGGCCAAGAGAAGTCCATCACACAGTGCCGCTTCCAGGAGGCCAGTAGGAAGGGTTGCCAGCACGAGGAGGATGCAGCAGTCAGGTGCAACGTTCCTCAGATGGGATATCAGAATAAGGTATGTGTATTCAACTGCCGCCAAAACTGTCTCTATGAAGCATCATATGAAGCATCATAAGATCCATGGTTTTGTCACAACCCTCCAGAGGAATACACATTTTTTACAGGGTCCTATTAGGGAAGCTTTCCATGCACCATCCCACTTGTTCTCTAGCATTTTCTGTACCGTATTGTGGTTTTCTCCTCATCACTGTTTTCCCGCCCCCGCTCCCGCCTCCCAGCTGCTCGTCCCTCCCCCCTCCCCTACTTATGGCGACCGCTGCGCGGTTGCGCAACTGGCGCGCCTAAGGCTAGCCCGTCTGCGCCCGTCCGTGACCCAACCGCGGCCAGCGCCAGGAACCCTGGATCTCCAAGACCCCGCCGATACAACTCCGCCGAACTCCACGCACTCAACTCCGGAAGACACACCGACTGGCAAAGATCCTCGCCTAACAACACCCATGGACAGTTCTCGTGCAGATGCTGCCGAAAATCCTTCACCATCAACAAAACCGCCACAACCGCCGAAGGCCCGCCTGACGCATGCGCCGCCGAAACCCTGACATGCATTCTCCTCAACGTGCGCTCCCTGCACCGACACGCCGTAGAGATCTGGGACCTGATCGACACCCTCTCGCCCGACGTTACCTTCTTCACGGAAACCTGGACCAACGCCACCTCCGGCTCCGACATCGCCACTGCCATCCCCGACGGCTAAAAGATCCAGAGAAAAGACTGCCCCCACCGCCCAGGAGGAGGACTCGCCATCGCACACAAGACCCCCCTCTGACTCTCCACATCCAGCACGAGTGACCCCCACTCCAACACAGAACACCTCCACTTCCAGATCCAGACCAGCCCCAGAACCACGCTACGCGGCACCCTCATCTACAGACCGCCGGGACCTCACACCCAGTCCACAACTACCATCGCCGAGCTCGCCGCACCCCACGCCATCACCTCCACGGACTACATCCTACTCGGGACCTGAACTTCCACCTCGACCACTGCGACGACCCCGACTCCACCACCCTCCAAGACAACCTCGCCAACCTCGGACTGAAGCAGCTGGTCAACACGCCCACTCACAAAGCTGGACACACCCTCGACCCCATCTTCGCAGGAGGGACAAACATCCGTTTCAGCCACACCACCCAGCCCCTTTGGACGGACCACCACTGCGTCCAAGTTCACTTTTAACACCACCACCGCACCCAAGCCCCCCCTGCGCCACCACGAAGGAACTGGAGCAAGGTAACAGAGGAACTCCTCACCACCACCCTCCTCCAAGACCCCCCCAGCACCACGACCGACACCAATGCCGCAGCCATGGAATTTCACCGCTGGATCTCCTGCTGCGCCGACAAGCTCGCACCCCTCCGCCACCCCGCCAAACAACGCCCCCTGAAGGCCGCCTGGTTCACCACAGAACTGCAAGAAGCCAGACGCTCCTGCAGACACCTAGAGAAATCCTGGCGAAACCAGAAAACCACTGAAGCACTGAACAACCACAGGATCGCCCTGAAGGAATACCACCAGCGCATAAGAGACACCAAACGGACCTTCATAAGAAACAAAGTCCAGACCAACGCGACCAACGCCAAGGAACTGTTCAACGTCATACAGCAGTTCGCGAAACCCCCCAGCGAAGCCACGGAGGTCACTCCTTCCCAGGAACTCTGCGACAAGCTCAGCTCCTACTTCCATCTGAAGATCAAGGACCTCTACGACAACTTCAGCGAACAGACGCCGGACACCACCCCCCGCCCCTACGCTGCCGATAAGCCATCCTTCAAGACCTGGAATCCCACCACCGTAGAACACATCACCGCGACCATGAAGAAAACCCACTCAGGAGCCCCTACAGACCCCTGCCCACCGCACATATTCCACAGGGCCGCCATCGCACCTGAACAAGGACGGACCATCAACGCCTCCTTCATGTCCGGCATCTTCCCAGATGACTGGAAGCGGGCGGAGGTTAAACCCCTCCTCAAGAAGCCAACGGCCGACCCAACAGACCTGAAAAACTACCGGCCCATCTCTCTCCTCCCCTTCGCGGCCAAAGTCACCGAGAGACTCGTAAACGCCCAACTGACCACCTTCATCGAAGAGAACTCCATCCTGGACGCCTCCCAGTCTGGATTCCGCAGCAACCACAGCGTCGAGACTGCCCTCCTCGCAGCCACCGACGACATCCGCATGCTACTCGACCAGGGACACACTGCGGACCTCATCCTGCTAGACCTCTCCGCAGCCTTCGACACTGTCTCACATCGCACTCACAGCCAGACTTCATGACGCGGGGATACAAGAAACCGCCCTCGACTGGATCCAATCCTTTCTCTCCGGCCGAACCGAGAGGATCAGACTCCCTCCCTTCCACTGATATCAACTGCGGAGTACCCCAAGGATCATCGCTCAGCCCCACGCTCTTCAACATTTACATGGCCCCCTCGCCACCATCGTCAGACAGCATGGGCTCAGCATTGTATCCTACGCCGACGACACCCAGCTCATCCTCTCACTCATGAAGAAGCCCGAAGACACCAGACTCTGTTTCCAGGAAGGAATGAAGAACGTGGCAGCCTGGATGAAAGACAGCTGTTTGAAGCTCAACTCAGAGAAGACCGAAGTCTTCATCCTCGGACCCTGCACCTCCGCCTGGGACAACACCTGGTGGCCCTCCGCCCTCGGCAACCCACCCACCCCTACAGACCACGCACGAAACCTAGGCATCATCCTCGACTCCACCCTCTCCATGAACCGCCAGATCAACGCCGTTGCCTCCACCAGTTTCAACTGCCTACGCATCCTCCGCAAGACCTTCAAATGGATCCCCCCCGACTGCAGAAGGGCCGTCACCCACGCACTCATAACCAGCAGACTCGACTACGGCAACGCCCTATACACCGGAATCAACAGAACCCTTCTCCACAGACTCCAAACCATCCAGAACGCCGCAGCCAGACTCATCCTCGGGACTCGGCACCAAGAACACATGACCCAACACCTACGAGACCGCCATTGGCTCCCCGTAGAGAAGCGGGTCACCTTCAAACTCCTCACCCATGCCTACAAATCCCTCAACAACATCGGGCCCAAATACCTCAACGAGAGAGTATCCTTCCACGTACCCAAGAGGAACCTCCGCTCCACCGAACTTGCCCTGGCAGAGGTCCCCCGCATCCGCAGAAACAGAACTGGCGGAAGAGCCTTCTCCTACATCGCGGCCAAGACCTGGAACGATCTCCCTGTGAACATCAGACGCTCCCTGACCCTGCACACGTTCAGGAAGGACCTCAAGACCTGGCTCTTCGACTGATCCGGAGCTGCTCCCCTCCCCCCACCAGCGCCTTGAGACCCTCACGGGTGAGTAGCGCGCTTTACAAACCCCTGATTGATTGATTGATTGATTAGGATGTGTAATTACATTACCCCACTCCTAATTTCTCTCCAATAACTCCTCATTAATGACATATACATTTTCAGAATTCTCACAAGGGGGGGGGGGCTTGAGGAGATTTAAGGACCAGCGGGGGCAAACTCCCCAATTCTACTAATATCTGTCACAAAAGAAGCCCATGGGTCCAAAGTCAAGCTAGGCGAGCGTGTGGATAGAAACAACTATGCTGGAAGGGGAGAGGGATCCCTTTTAAGGACGGTTTCCCTCACACACCAGAGGTGTCATGCTTCATCATAGGGATACGTCCTCACGTCACAAGCCTAGTCGTGACGCTGGCTACAACACCCTCGCTGTGAGGGAGGAGCTCAGGGATGTTTAAGAAGGGGGTATTCATAAAACCCAATGTGAGCGTGATGTGTGGTGTAGGGTGTGCAGTGCTTAGGAAAAAATGGTTAAAACAAGCTACGAGGTTAGCCAAACAAGGTTTATTATTGCTACCTCGTGCCAGGATTAAAAATAGATAATGAGTAGTGTAACCGCCAACATTAGAGGCAGTTGCACTAGGAAGTGATCAACATGTTTCGGCCTCTAGACCTATATAAGTGTTGCGGCCTTCATCAGGATCTCTTACCAGCTACTGCTATACGTGAGTGAACACAATAGTGAGTGATGAAAAATAAAAAATCTGGTTAGAGGAAACGTCGGTGTGTAATACTGAACCAGTGATCTGTCAGTTCAGCATATTCACCGGTAAAACCTGTGGTGAAACAAAAAACAACACACTGCGCAGTTAAAACATGGTAAGGTACAGCATGGTTGAACCACAGCAAAAAGGAACAAACAAACATGTAGTGTACATGATTGTACAACAGAACTAGTGTGACAGTGCACCCAGTGATTACTTAGTTCTGCGAAACTCACCTACAACAGTCAGGTATTATACCGCATCTGTCCCGGGCTATGAGCCTTAGGTACATACGTCAATCCAATCTATTGAGTAAAGGTTGTGGCGTTAGAGCATGAAAGAGTTATGCTATATAGAGCGAAGACAAGCACACAGTGTGTGAACAATCATGAGCAAAGGGGTAAAGTTCGTTAAAATTGGGATAATTAGTCATCTGTATCAGGGTCCCAACAGAGGGTAGAGAGAACTGTCACACTCCTGAGCGCAATTGCAAACAAAGGAAATGTGTATGTTGAACGAAAATTAAGAATTATGCCAAGCTCCAAATACACTGTGTCGGGGTCCCAACAGAGGTCAGAGAGGACTGTCGCGCTCCTGAGTGCAATTACAAACAAAGGAAATGTGTAAATTGAACGGAAATTGAAAATTTATGCCAAGCTCCAAAACACTGGAGAGGTGGAGCGTGCACATAACAATGTGTGCTTAATCGGAGGAGAGCGGGAGCGGGGACCGGACCGGGGACGCTTGGTTAATTGGCATGCCCCTGAACAGTCAATAAACACAGCGCGACATAAGCGCAAGAGGGTTCCTAGCAACACACGGCAAGACTACTCGTGGCCGGTGTGCGGTATGGATTCAGACACGCATATAGTGGCTTGTAAGCGCAAAGGGGTGAAGAGCAACACACGGTAGGACTACACATGGCCGGTGTGCGGTATGGACTCTAACACGCAGATAGTCCTTTTTAAGCCATGGAAAAATGGTCAAACACAGTGTGTCATTGGCGCAAGGAGGACCCTATCACACACCCACATGGCAGACCGAGGGCTGCCAGCGAGTACATACTGCTCAACTCGAGCGTGGAAGTGATGTGTGTATGTCCGGCTGACAGGAGGGGACCCTGCTGGCGGATATCGCGCTTAAGTAGTAAGCTCGAGCTCCAGCTCGGAAACTGCTTCCTGGATGTAGTTCCAGGCATCCTGGGAGTTGTAGTTTACTGCAGTAAGAACTGCAGAAACAAGGGGTTGGAGCCCGCTAGCGTGAAGGCTACAAAAACAGAGGTGAACGGTAAATGTAGCTGCTTCTAAGCATGCTGAGAGTAGTGATTAAATGAGGTTAAGACTACGGAAGCAAAGGTCTGTCACAAATAGTTGATGACAATTCTAATGAAAATAATTAAGAATTCAGACGACTATGTGGCCCTTCGGCTAGACGCGGAGGTTGAGTGTAACAATTAGACATGTGTCCAAATGGTGCATATGTAAAGACCATGTATCTAGACAAGCGTCACAGTGGCGCCCTGTGTGTTAAAGGGACGTTTACCTTAATCATCCAAAGTCAGGTGGTGAACCAGGGGTAACTCAATGGAGTGCTATTGTCGTTGGTGTCTTGTAGCCCCTCAAGAATAAGAGGGAAGGGAAGGTGGTATGGGTCATAGAAAACCAGCTGATGCAACAGAAGCCGTGTCAATGTCATAGGTGTAATGTGGCACCAAGGAGTCACATCGGAGTATGCGGAACACCCTGGAAACTGGAAGGACTAGGTCAACGACAGCCATGGTATATCATCATTTAACCCAGATTTAGATGTGCCTAATCTGAACACCCTTCTTTGTTCGATGCGCAGCAGTTTTTTTGTGAGGTTAGGTGTCGTCGCATTGAGGTTGGGTTTGTCAAGCACTGTCCACCTGAGTGTGTCTGCCTGGTGATTCATTTCTAAGAAATGTTTAGTGAGTTTGGTTGTTTGTTTGGCGCATCTAATAGTGCTCTTGTGTTCCAGGATACGTGTGCGTACTTTGCGTGTGATCATACCCACATATCTTAAGCCACAAGGACAAGTGATGAGGTATGTCACCCTCTCACTATGACAATTGGTGTGGTGTCTGAGTTCCCAAGGTATCCCTGTGCCAATGTCAATGGTCTTAGTAACTGTTGTTTGTGCGCAAACCGCGCACGTCCCACACGGGAAGTGTCCATGGACAGGTGGAAGTCCCACAAGGCGTTCTGTCTGTGGGAGCCACTGGTGGAGGTTGAGTATGTACCACAGTGTCTCTTAAGTTGCGTCCTCGTTTAAATGCAAATAAGGGTTTTTCCAAAGTCAGTTGACCTTTGTCCAGGATGTTCCAGTTCCGATTCATTGATTTCTTGACTTCATTGGAGAGGGAACTGAAGGTGTGTATGCAAACCAATCTCGTTTGAGGTTGTCTGTTGGAAAAGGTGTCCAACAGGGCATCCCTGTTGTTGTTCAATGCTCGTTTTGCAGATTTTTTGACGAGCGCTGCCGGGTAATGCCTGTCCAAAAGGTTGCTTCGTAACGTCGAGGCGTGTTTCTTGTATTTATCCACGCTGGAGCAATTGCTCCTCAGTCTGAGAAACTGACCGAAAGGTAGGTTGTCACGCAGTGACTTGGGGTGATGACTGTCATATTGGAGAAGGGCATTGCGAGCCATTGGTTTTTGGAAAAGTTCTGTTTCAAGGTGGCCATCAGATGGGACTATGAGGAGGTCCAAGAAGGCAAGCCTTTCTTTGCTGTAATCACATGTAAACCGGAGATGCCCATTTTATGTGTTCAGCCACTGGTGGAAGGTGTTGATGGATGAGGAGTCACCTCGTCAGACGACCAGAATGTCGTCAATATACCTTTTCCATAGCAGGAGCTGGGCCAGGAACGGGTTGTTGTTGGACAAGACGACATCCTCCTCGAAGACGTGCATGTAAAGATTCGCCAAGCTCGGGGCGAAGGTACTCCCCATCGAAGTACCTGACACTTGCAGATAGAGCTGGTCTTCGAACTGGAAAAGAATTTCCTTCATCGCCAGGGTCTGATCCTGCGGGATACAGGTATATAATGACTCGACATCAAAAGACACCAGATAGTCAGTTTCAGAGTTGAATTCAATCTCCCTCAATAGGCGGAGCACATGCTTTGTGTCCTGCAAGTATGTAGGCATCAGTTGGACCAAAGTTCGGAGGAAGAAATCCACAAACTGGGACAATAGTTCGAGAGCAGAGCCAATGCTGGAGATGATCGGTCTCCCTGGTGGTGGTCTCTCATAAGCCACAGATACAACCACCAGGGAGACCGATGTCGAGTCATTATATACCGGTATCCCACAGGATCAGACCCTAGCGACCATAGAAGATCTTCTGAGTCGCAATCCACCGGATACCATTACACCTATACCATTCATCATGGAATGTGCCACCTTGGCGATGAAAGAATTTTTTTTCCATTTCGAAGACCAGCTCTATCTGCAAGTGTCAGGTACTTCGATGGGGAGTACCTTCACCCGAGCTTGGCGAATCTTTACATGCACGTCTTGAAGGAGGATGTCGTCTTGTCCAACAACAACCCGTACCTGGCCTAGCTCCTACTATAGAAAAGGTATATTGACGACATTCTGGTCATCTGGCGAGGTGACTCCTCATCCATCAACACCTTCCACCAGTGGCTGAACACACAAAATGGGCACATCCGGTTTACATGAGATTACAGCAAAGAAAGCCTTGCCTTCTTGGACCTCCTCATAGTCCTATCTGATGGCCACCTTGAAACAGAACTTTACCAAAAACCAATGGCCCACAATGCCCTTCTCCAATATGACAGTCATCACCCCAAATCACTGCGTGACAACCTACCTTTCGCTCAGTTTCTCAGACTGAGGCGCAATTGCTCCAGCGTGGATAAATACAAGGAACACGCCTCGAAGTTACGAAGCAACCTTTTGGACAGGCATTACCCGGCAGCGCTCGTCAAGAAATCAGCAAAACGAGCATTGAACAACAACAGGGATGCCCTGTTGGACACCATTTCCAACAGACAACCGCAAACGAGATTGGTTTGCGTCAACACCTTCAGTTCCCTCTCCAATGAAGTCAAGAAATCGATCAATCAGATCTGGAACATCCTGAACAAAGGTCAACTGACTTTGGAAAAACTCTTATTTGCATTTAAATGAGGACGCAACTTAAGAGACAGTTTGGTACATACTTGACCTCCACCAGCGGCTCCCCACAGACAGAACACCTTGTGGGACCTTTCACCTGTCCAGGGACACTTCCCGTGTGGGACGTGCACGGTTTGCGCACAAACAACAGTTACTAAGACCATTGGCATTGGCACAGGGATACCTTGGGAACTCAGACACCACACCAATTGTAATAGTGAGAGGGTGATATACCTCATCACTTGTCCTTGTGGCTTAAGATACGTGAGTATGACCACACGCAAAGTACGCACACATATCCTGGAACACAAGAGCACTATTAGATGCACCAAAAAAACAACCAAACTCACTAAACATTTCTTAGAAATGAATCACCAGGCAGACACACTCAGGTGGACAGTGCTTGACAAACCCAACCTCAATGAGACGACACCTAACCTCACAAAAAAACTGCGGCGCATCGAACAAAGATGGGTGTTCAGATTAGGCACATCTAAATCTGGGTTAAATGATGATATACCGTGGCTGTTGTTGACCTAGTCCTTCCCGTTTCCAGGGTGTTCCGCATACTCCGATGTGACTCCTTGGTGCCACATTGCACCTATAACATTGACATGGCTTCTGTTGCATCAGCCGGTTTTCTATGACCCATACCACCTTCCCTTCCCTCTTATTCTTGTGGGGCTACAAGACACCAACGACAATAGCACTCCATTGAGCTACCCCTGGTTCACCACCTGACTTTGGATGATTAAGGCAAATGTCCCTTTAACACACAGGGTGCCACTGTGACACTTGTCTAGATACATGGTCTTTACATATGCACCATTTGGACACATGTCCAATTGTTACACTCATCCTCCGCGTCTAGCCGAAGTGCCACATAGTCGCCTGAGTTCTTAATTATTTTCATCAGAATTGTCATCAACTATTTGTGACAGACCTTTGCTTTTGTAGTCTTAACCTCATTTAATCACTACTCTCAGCATGCTTAGAAGCAGCTACATTTACCATTCACCTCCGTTTTTGTAGTCTTCACTCTAGCGGGCTCCAACCCCTTGTTTCCACAGTTCTTACTGCAGTAAACTACAACTCCCAGCATCCAGGAAGCAGTTTCCGAGCTGGAGCTCGAGCTCGAGCTTACTACTTAAGCGCGATATCCGCCAGCAGGGTCCCCACCTGTCAGACGGACATATTCACATCACTTCCACGCTCAAGTTGAGCAGTAAGTACTCGCTGGCAGCCCTTTGTCTGCCATGTGCGTGTGTGATAGGGTCCTCCTTACGCCAATGACACACTGTGTTTGACCATTTTTCCGAGGCTTAAAAGCGACTATATGTGTGTAAGAGTCCATACCGCACACCGGCCATGTGTAGTCCTGCCGTGTGTTGCTGGGCACCCCTTTGCGCTTACAAGCGACTATATGCATGTCTGAATCCATACCGCACACCGGCCACGAGTAGTCCTACCGTGTGTTGCGAGGCACCCCTTTGCGCTTATGTCGCGCTGTGTTTATTGACTTTTCAGGTGCATGCCAATTAACCAAGCGTCCCCGGTCCGGTCCCCGCCCCCGCAGACCAGCCACGCTCTCCTCCGATTAAGCACACATTGTTATGTGCACGCTCCACCTCTCCAGTGTTTTGGAGCTTGGCATATATTTTCAATTTCCGTTCAATTTACACATTTCCTTTGTTTGTAATTGCGCTCAGGAGCGCAACAGTTCTCTCTGCCCACTGTTGGGACCCCGACACAGTGTATTTGGAGCTTGGCATAATTCTTAATTTTCGTTCAACATACACATTTCCTTTGTTTGCTATTGTGCTCAGGAGCGCGACAGTTCTTTCTGCTCTCTGTTGGGACCCTGATACAGATGACTAATTATCCCAATTTTGACGAACTTTACCCCTTTGCTCATGATTACTCACGCACTGTGTGCTTGTCTTCGCTCTATATAGCATAACTCTTTCATACTCTAACGCCACAACCTTTACTCAATAGGTTGGATTGGCGTATGTACCTAAGGCTCATAGCCCGGACAGATGCGGTATAATACCTGACTGTTGCAGGTGAGTTTCGCAGAACTAAGTAATCACTGGGTGCACTGTCACACTAGTTCTGTTGCATAATCATGTATACTACATGTTTGTTTGTTCCTTTTTGCTGTGGTTCAACTATGCTGTACCTTAACATGTTTTAACTGCGCGGTGTGTTGTTTTTTGTTTCACCACAGGTTTTACCGGTGGATCTGCTGAACTGCCGGATCACTGGTTCAGTATTACACACCAACGTTTCCTGTAACCATATTTTTTATTTTTCATCAATCACTATTGCGTTCACTCACGTATAGCAGTAGCTGGTAAGAGATCCTGATGAACGCTGCAGCACTTATATAGGTCTAGAGGCCGAAACATGTTGATCACTTCCTAGTGCAACTGCCTCTAATGTTGGCGGTTACACTACTCATTATCTATTTTTAATCCTGGCACGAGGTAGCAATAATAAACCTTGTCTGGCTAACCTCGTAGCTAGTTTTAACCATTTTTTCCTAAGCACTGCACTCCCTACACCACACATCACGCTCACATTGGGTTTATGAATACCCCCTTCTTGAAAACATCCCTGAGCTCCTCCCTCGCAGTGAGGGGGTTGTAGCCCGCATCACGACTAGGCTTGTGACGCGAGTAGGTATCCCTATGATGAAGCATGACACCTCTGGTGTGTGAGGGAAACCGTCCTTAAAAGGGATCCCCCTCCCCTTCCAGCATAGTTGTTTCTATCCACACGCTCGCCTAGCTTGACTTTGGACCCGAGGGCTTATTTTGTGACAGATATACATTTTCAGCTCAGTATGTCTGATACAAACGATCGATACACAAACTCTCCTCACTATTTTGTCAGAACTGACTATTTCAGGGGACCAAAGATACCTCCACTGTTCTGAAGAATTGTGGCTAGAAGCCCCAGGCTATATGAAGTCACACACTCTGAATCAAGTCTTCTCATTAATTGCCCCCAAGTCTCCTTCTTCAGCTCCATATTACATTATTACAGTAGACATTTAAAAAAAGAGCACAAACAATAACTCTTGAGATATCCACTTTTCTTTTCACTGGCCTAGCACCGAGTCCAACCATTAATCACACATTCCCTTTATTTTCTAACACCTGTAATGTTATGTTACTGCCCATACTTTCCCCTACCATCACTTAAACTGTCTCTGTTCTGATGTAGTTTACTAGAACTAGATCTTATTTTTGCTTCCAGATTGTCCTCCCAAGTCTGTGCTGAAAAGAGTTGTGTTCTTGCTCTGTACTATTGTTAAAGTAATTTTAATTGTATTTCTATAGTGCTGACTACCCCTGATGAGATATTGAAGCGCTTTTCGGAAACTAGAACGCTACTCAAGAACCCAAAAAGGATTAGTGATGGATTAGTATAGGGAAATATGTTTTAATTTGAGCGGTGGACACGCAAGCCTGTTAGTTGGATTGAATACGATAATGGAGGGATAGAAGAGGGAAGAGTCTAGAAAGTGTTTATTGGGAGATCATAGTAGTAAGATGAGGCTTGGGATGAGTAAAAGGAGAGATGGAGGCAGGAAGAGTCTCTAGAAAGGAATTAGAGAAATCATAGTAGTAAAATGAGATTTGGGATGAGTAAAAGGATGGATACATGAGGGGAGAATTTAGAACGGATTGCTTGGGAGATCATAGTAGTAAAATGAGGTTTCGGATGAGCCAAGGAGGGATAGAGGGGGGAAGAGTGTAGAAAGGTTTATTTTGGAGATCATAGTAGTAGAATGAGATTTGGGATCAGTCAGAGAGTGGGGGTAGAGGATATATTGAGAGAGAGTCGTGCATTGGAGAAAGTCAAAGGTGTTTTTTCCTTCTAAAGTAATAAATATATAGATATGTAACTACATAGAGAGGGTATACATGTATAAGGAATATGATATATCAAGATTTTAAATTGTATTGTACAAAGTCAGACTTTCAAGTGTTGCTGTACTTGAAGTTAATGTATTTGTTTTTTTAGAACTTTTTTTAGCTTTTCCTCAATGTTTCAAAAGTGAAGCACTTGTAGATAAAATAGTTATGATAATATTTGCATATTATGATAAATGAATAAAACAGGGACACATAAGCATCTAATCAAATAACGTATATGAAAACTATGCAGTGACCTATAAACATGTTAAGCATAGAATTATATATGTATGTGTATATATGTGAGAAGTTGGCCTGGTATATGCTGTCCACTAATTACAGTGGGCACCTTGCACCAGTCCAAACAACCCCTTATTAGAGATAGGTTAAAGACAACCTTTATTGAAAGCTATCCTAGTGGTAGCTATGGAGAGCAGTCTTCAGGCTAAGTCTTGAAGGAATGTAAAGCAGCTTGTTTTACTAGTCTATAATCTCTTGAGTGACCAAATGAAAGAGGACCACACCAGGTATATATTTAAAATATATGTATTTAGTCTTAAACACACCCCTCTAGTCTCTTTATGAGGCTAGAGTTCGAAGTACATAAGTTACAAGTCGAATATCAACAGTAATAGCACAAATACATGTTTGAGCCCTAGGGGCGTACCAAACCATATACCAATAAAGTGGTATAAGACCCACGACTGAGCTAGACACAAGGCCTAGAGCCTGTAGAAGTGCTTGGACCACAAGGAACCACCCAAGGTAGTGACACAGGGGACCCACGGGGGGCGCGTGCAGTGTTGGAACACAGCCGCGAATCACTGTTAACTTCTATGGGGAAAGTCGCTGTTAGGTTTTTAAAAGGAAAGGACACTTAGAGGAGGACTTGGAGCAAACCCCTTTAGAACTAGGTCGTTCTAGAGTCAATACCCACGGGAGCACCGTAGTACGCGAGTTACCTCACCCAGGGAAGCCGGGTGCATAGGTGTCTTTTGGTGTCGGGTTTCGTCGTCGTTTTCAATGGCGATCTGCTGCAGCTGCTGGCACCAAGTCGAGTGTCCGGGTGGATCCAAGGGTGGATCGAAGATCTGAAGAACCTGAAAGCAGAGGGGACAGAGTCTGGGTCACTAGCCAGTGACCAGGAGGGCGATGAGCAGAGGCCCACCGATGTCGGGTGCTTCAGGTAGGTTGACGGTCATCTTGACTCTTCAGCCACGAGGTCCAGGAAGCGTCGACGACAACCAGGAGCTGGATTCAAGCTGTCCCACAACGTTTGTCGATTGCTGTGGTGTCGGCAACCGGATTGGACCCAACAAGCCTTGGCAACGGCAAGTCACGTGGAAATGAAGAAAGGATGTTGATGCAGACCAGCAAGGTCTGGGGGACTCGCCCAGTAAGGGTAAGTCAGGGCACGTCTGGAGCAACCAGGAAAGCCCAAGCAGAAAAAGAGTTGCCTTCGGGAGGGCCCACTAGCCAACGGACTAGCGACTGCGAAGGAGCCTTGAGTGGACGCACTTGGAGCTAGCTCACAGGACACTCGTGGAGTGGAGGCCAGTGATCTTCGGTGCAATCGGTGCTGGAGACAGGGGCTACTCGGAGCCCAAAGCACAACTTGGTGGAAGGCCAGGAAGAGGATGCACTTACAAAAGTTCTTGGTGTCCAGGGGTCACGGTTCCACGTTACCCATGCACAGCTACGTGCCTCAGCTTTGCTGGGATCTCAGGGCAGCCTCGGGGAAGTCTGGAAATCCATCTCTGGTGATGCAAAGACTTCGGCGTCCGGCGGGAGCTTCAGCGATGCAGACTGGACAATTGCTTCTTTGGTGCCTGCCAAGCAGGGGAGTCACTCCTTGACCCCAAGGGAGATTCTTCAGTCCTCTAATCTTGTAGTAGAGCGTCGAAGGTCCAGGATTCGGCTTCAGAGTTTCGTCCAGGGTAATCTAAAGTCCAAAGGACTGGGGTCCCATACTTATACTAAGTTAGGGGGTAGGACATACTCTGGGGACCCACCTATGGGAGGGTCAGGGAAGAGGGGTGGTTACACCCATTCCCTTTGTCCAGTTTCGCGCCAGAGCAGGGGCAGGTAGCCCCTGCAACCGGTTTGAACTGGGCTATGCACAGGGACACCAAATGTGCCCCCAGTGCAGGACTTCAAAGCACCAGAGAGTGCTCCTGCCCAGCCCCAATACACACTATCCTGTCTGGGGAGGTGGTTACACCTCCCTTCGACAGGAAACCTATTGTCCAGGCCTCCCCTGCCGGAGTTTCGGTCAGCAGCAGGAGGCCAGACCCGTGTCTGTGGCAGCGGCATCCATTTTGTGATGCCAGGGCTCTGTAAAGTTAATACCGGGTAGCCCGGTGTGTACATGTCTCTCCCTCTAGAAGGGTGGAATGCTACCCCCGCCGCCAGAACTGGCGGGGGGTAGTATTCCAAGATGTTTGACACCAAACACGACATGTTTCTGTGCAGCCATCCCAAAGTTAGCATTTAACGCGAGGTTATAATGCACTTAAGAGTATATGGTCAGGCTGCACCACAAACAGCATCAGAGGAGTGGCTCTGAACGCTGCAGAGGGGCTCTGCTCATGCAGGGGCACCCTCTCACATAAAAACCAAGCACTCTGCCTTCAGGATTGTTAAGGCCTGCCATAGGAGTGACCTATAGGTTTATATGTGTGTGCAATGGTAGTGATATAGGTAGCCTATACCACAGTAAGGGGTGCATGCACCACCTTACCCAGGCTGCAGTAGCAGACCTGTGGTGTCATTTTGGAGGGCCTTCCAGGGGTGGCACAATACATGCTTCAGCCCCTGGTAGGCCTCTGGGGTACCTATGCCCCGGGTATATAGTATACCATATACTAGGGACATATAAGGGCACCCCAGGATCCAATTAGAGATGCACCTAAGGTACATGGAATCCATTTTAGAGAGGAAGCAGCTAGGCTGGGGTTCTGATTAGCAGGGCCCCAGCCAGACTAAAGTCAAAATACAGTGAAGCATCAGCAATAAGTGGGGGTAACCATAAGAGGCAGATCCTACTCTCCTGCACAACCCGCCCCCCCCCCCAAACGCAGGGACATTAAACTAACCTTGCCCAGTCGAGTCTTCATGTTCTAAGTGGAAATATCTGGAGAGTCCATCTGCATTGGCATGGTTACTCCCAGGTCTATGTCCACTGTATAGTCCATCCCCTGTAGGGAAATGGACCACCTCAAAAGTTTGGGGTTTTCACCCTTCATCTGTTTTAGCCATAAGAGGGGCTTATGGTCTGTCTGAACAAGGAAGTGAGTGCCAAACAAGTATGGCCTCAACTTCTTCAGAGCCCAAACCACAGCAAAGGCCTCCCTCTCAATGGCTGACCAACGTTTCTCTCTAGGGGTCAGCCTTCTGCTAATGAAAGCTACTGGCTGATCCTGACCTTCATCATTCAATGGTGACAGTACAGCCCCAACCCCCAATTCAGATGCATCTGTTTGGACAATGAACTTCTTGGAGTAATCAGGGCTCTGCAGAATGGGAGCAGTGCACATGGCCTGCTTCAGGTCATCAAATGCCTTTTGACAGCTAACTGTCCACTGAACCTTTTTGGGCATTTTCTTAGAGGTTAAGTCATTCAGGGGTGTCACTATTGATCCATACCCCTTGACAAATCTTCTGTAGTACCCAGTCAGGCCTAAGAAGGCTCTCACCTGAGTCTGGGTAGTTGGAGCAGCCCAGTCCATGATGGTCTGGATCTTGCTCTGCAATGGTTGAACCTGGCCTCCACAAACAAGGTGGCCCAGGTACACAACCTGACTCTGCCCTATCTGGCACTTGGTGGCCTTGATAGTGAGGCCTGCCTTCTGCAGGGCCTCCAAAACATTTCTGAGGTGGAGCAGGTGATCCTCCCAGGTGGAGCTAAAGACAGCAATATCATCTAGATATGCTGCACTATAGGCTTCCAGGCCTGTAAGGACTGTGTTCACCAACCTCTGAAAAGTGGCAGGTGCATTTTTCAAACCAAAGGGCATCACCACAAATTGGTAAAGCCCACCAGGGGTAGAAAATGCTGTTTTTGGCTTTGCATCCTCAGCTAATCTGATCTGCCAGTAGCCAGCTGTTAGGTCAAATGTGCTTAGGTACTTGGCTGAGGCCAAAGTGTCTATTAGCTCATCTGCCCTGGGTATCGGATGGGCATCAGTCCTAGTGACTGCATTGCGGCCCCTGTAGTCCACACAAAACCTCATCTCTCTCTTGCCATCTTTGGTGTGAGGTTTAGGCACCAGGCCCTCAGGACTAGCCCAAGGACTATCTGAAGGCTCAATGACACCCAGTTCCAACATTTTCTGTACTTCAGTCCTGATACAGTCCCTGACCTGGTCAGGTTGCCTATAAATCTTACTTTTAATAGGCAGACTGTCCCCAGTGTCCACTTCATGAGTGCACCAGGTGGTCTGACTTGGAGTCAGAGAGAACATGTGTCTGAACTGATTGAGCACCTGTCTGCAATCAGTTTGCTGCTGGGCAGTGAGGCTGCCTGCCAAGGCTACACAATCTACTGACCCATCATCAGGGTTCTGTGAGAGCAGGTCAGGGAGTGGGTCACTCTCTTCCTCCTGTCCCTCATCAGTTGCCATGAGCAAGCCCATGTCAGCCCTGTCCACATATCGCTTCAGCCTGTTGACATGGATCACCCTATGGGGGCTCCTGGGAGTTCCCAGGTCTACCAGATAGGTAACCTCTCCCTTCTGCTCAACAATTGTATGGGGGCCACTCCACTTGTCTTGGAGGGCTGCTGGGGCCACTGGCTCCAACACCCACACCTTCTGCCCTGGCTGGTAAACAGTCAGCACAGCCTTTTGGTCATGCCAGGCTTTCTGGAGTTCCTGGCTAGCCTCAAGGTTTTTAGTTGCCTTTTTCATGTACTCAGCCATCCTGGAGCGGAGACCAAGTACGTAGTCCACTATATCCTGCTTTGGGGGCTTGAGAGGTAACTCCCATCCTTCCTTCACCAGGCACAATGGACCCCTGACAGGGTGACCAAACAAAAGTTCAAAAGGGCTGTAGCCAACCCCCTTTTGAGGCACCTCCCTGTATGCAAATAAAAGGCAGGGCAAGAGTATGTCCCATTTCCGCCTAAGCTTCTCTGGGAGCCCTTTAATCATGCCCTTTAAGGTTTTGTTGAATCTCTCAACTAAGCAATTGCATTGTGGGTGATAGGGTGTGGTGAACTTATAAGTCACTCCACACTCCTTCTACATTGCAGTCAAGTAACTGGACATAAAGTTTGCATCTCTGTCAGATACTACCTCCTTAGGAAAGCCCACTCTTGAGAAAATTCCCAGGAGGGCCCTTGCCACCACAGGAGCTGTAGTGGTCCTAAGGGGAATGGCCTCTGGGTACCAGGTGGCATGGTCCACCACCACCAGGATAAATCTGTGCCCAGATGCTGTTTGGGGATCCATAGGTCCAACTATGTCAATCCCCACCCTCTCAAAGGGCACCCCCACCACAGGTAGTGGTATCAGGGGGGCCTTTGTGGTGCCACCTGCCTTCCCACTGGCTTGACAGGTTACACAGGAGCGACAAAACTCCTTGGTGTCTTCAGACATGTAGGGCCAGTGAAAGTGAGGGACAATCCTGTCCCAAGACTTGTTCTGGCCCAGGTGACCTGCTAAGGGAATGTCATGGGCTAGTGTCAATAGGAAGCCCCTGAACTTCAAAGGTATAACCAACCTCCTGGCTGCACCAGGCTTGGGGTCTCTACTCTCTGAGTACAGGAGTCCATCATCCCAATAGATCTTATGGGTTCCACTAGCATTCCCAGCAGCCTCAGCAGCAGCTTGCTGTCTGAGGGGTTCAAGAGAGGGGCAGCTCAGCTGCTCCTGGCTCAGATCTGCCCTGGAAGGGTTCCCTGTCCCCAAGAACTCAACCTGATCAGGTTCAAGCTCCTCTGGGACAGTTCCTTCTCCAGGCCTGAGATCATCTCTCTCAAGAGACTGATCTTCCTCCTGAGCCAAGGGGGAAGGCACGGCCTTAACCCTACTACTCCTCCTCTTGGGAGGCACCTGGTCCATTATTCCAGAATCCAGGGCCTGTTCAGCTTTTGACATTTTTGCCTGTGACCTAGTCACAGCAAAGACATGTGCAGGGATCCCTAGAATTTCTGCATGTTTCCTGAGCTCCACCTCTGCCCAAGCTGAGGTTTCAAGATCATTGCCAAGCAAGCATTCAACTGGTAGGTCTGCACTCACCACAACCTTCTTAAGGCCAGTTACCCCTCCCAGGAGAAGTTAACAACTTCCAGAGAATGGTCTGTTCTGACATTGCTAGCATTGGTCACTTGGTACATTTCACCAAGTATAATCTGCCCAGGATCCACAAGATCTTGTGTCACCATGGTGACACTTGCTCCTGTGTCCCTGAATGCCAAAGCCTCTCTTCCATTAATCAAAGGCTGCTGTCTGTATTTGCCCAAATTACTGGGACTCACAAAGGGGGACATATCCATGCCCCCATCACAGACTAGGACAGCCTGAGTTGGCACTCTGACTAGGTCAGAGCCCATCTCAGTACCCAGGGTTAACCCTACTAAACCCTTATTCTGAGTATTTCCACCACCATTTGTAGCTGGACTAGGGGGAACAGTTGCCTTAGGGGCAATGGTGGAAGGAGTGGAGTCTTTGGACTTGGTGCAGTCACTTGTCCAGTGAGTCTTTTGCTTACAGACTTTGCACCATGGTTTCCTTTGGCCTTTTCCTTTGTTGGATTGGGATTCCCCACCAGATGCAGATTTTTGGGGGCCTTGTGAAGACTTCTGGTCTTTACCCTTCTCCCCACCCTTATCAGAGTTTTTGGAATCTGTCTTCATCTGGTCACCACCTTGGTTCTGTACCTTCTGCCTCACCCTGGTTCTGACCCATTTGTCTGCCTTCTTTCCCAATTCTTGGGGAGAGGTCAGATCAGAGTCCACCAGGTACTGATGCAATAGCTGATTTTGACAGTTATTAAGAATCTGCTCCCTCATGATAAGATTGTACAATCCCTTGAAGTCACATACCTTACTGCCTAGTAACCAACCTTCCAGAGCCTTAGCAGAACAATCAACAAAGTCCACCCAGTCCTGTGTCTGTGCCTTTGGGGTCTCTCTGAACTTTAACCTGTATTGTTCAGTGGTTAGGCCAAACCCATCTATCAGTGCACTTTTCAGGACTTGGTAATCATCAGCATCCTCTTCTCTTACAGTGAGGAGCTTGTCTCTACCTTTGTCTACAAAGGAGAGCCATAAGATTGCTGCCCACTGCTCCTGGGGGACCCTTTGTACTTTACAGGCCCTTTCCAGTGCAGTTATCCATTTGTGGATGTCATCCCCACTCTGGTAGGGAGGGACAATCTTATTCAGGTTTCTATGGTCATAAGACCTTTCCCTATCTCTGGGGAAATTGCTGCCACCATGGGACTCTAATCCCAACTTTTTTCTTTGTCTAAAAAGATCTAGGGACTCCCTGTCTATAGCCCACTGCTGTTTTCTGATCTCAAGCTGGCTTGTTCATACTGAAGCAGTCTCTTTTTCCTTTCATGAGAGGATTCCCTCCTATGAGAGGAAACAGAGGTCCCTACTGAGGTGCTAGAGTGGTTAGATTCCCCTGAGGAAGATCTTGCCCTTCTAGGCACACTCACAACTCTTCCTGGTGGGACAAAGGGGAGGTCAGTCTGATCCTCCTCTTCCTCTGCAGGAGTAGCTGGATTGTCCAGGTCAAGGTCATTGTCATCTTCCTGGCCAGTTTCAGAGGGCAGGTCCTGGGCTGGTTCCTCCCTGGCCCCTTCCTCATCTTCTGCCCCACCCTCTCTGCTTACTCCTTCAGACCCTAAGGGTCTTCTGAGATCATCTAACAGGAGTACCTCTATGAGGCGTTGGGTGTTGGCACTTTTGCCTGTCTTCAACTTCCTAGCAGTGCTTAATGCTCTCAATTCCAAGAATGGGAGATTATCATATTTGGAGGGAAGAAGCCCATTGGCTTCTGGCAGGGACCCACTGGTTCCTGGCCCTGAAGACATTACTAGTGTGGTGTGGTGTATTGCACTACCTACTCTAGTGTGGCCTACTAAACTCTCTTGAGTTGTAGAAAGGGTGTGCTAGCCCTTAACACACAACTCTAAGTTCAGTAGAACTTACTGTATCCTAAGCTTGAATTATATGTACCTAAGGTACCCTTAGTGGTTTTCAGTTGATCAATTCAATTGAGATTATCTGGTAAAACAATAGCAAGCTGGAATCCCACGGGGGGCGTGGCTACGGAGCTGAAGATGGCGGTCGCGTGAGCTCGGAGCTCCGCACCAGCCGCGACGAATATCCTGATTAACGGAGCTCCTGTCCGCGTCTGGGGGTCCCCCCCTACACTATCTGGGAGGGAAGCCCGGGGGGTGTCTGGCGCTGTGAGTGAATGCCGGAGCTCCAGCGGGCGGTACAGCTTGCCGATCCCATGCTGTGAGGGAGGAGAAGGGAAGATGGCGGCCGGAGCGAGGTAGCGGACCTGCGCCACTGATCTGGCGGCCCACTCCTTGGCGGCTCTGGTGTGCCCGGCGGAGGCCCCGTGGCCCCTGGAGATACCTGGAGACACACTGACCCCCTTCCCCCCCTGGACCTGGCGGAGCTGAGGCCGTGACGTGGGAGCGCCGGGACGCTGCCCGGAGCGCTGGCGGAGGGCCGCATTGGGGGACCGGAGGCACGAGAAATGGATCGCCCTTCGGCCTCAGGGGGAATGAGTTGCACCGGACCACGCTGGGCTGTAGGAGGTGAGGAAATGCTGAGTTCGCCTTCCAGGGATGCTTGAACCTGATCTGCGGGAGCCCCGAGAGTTGAGCTGCGGGGGCGAAGAAGCGGGGATACCCGGCGACAAGCTCCCGACCGGTTATTCGGGCTACTGTGCGGTGGGGGCTGCGGATGGGGCCTGGACCCTGCTCCTGCGGTGTGCTGAGGTGAAGCTGCGGGCGACCGTTGGGGGCGCTGAAGTTGTGGCGGGGCCGTTAGGCCGGCCTGGTTGTCCTGCGAGAGTGGCTCTGGTGCGCTGTATGAGGGGAGAACTGGAGGCCCTCTATCGGCTGCCTCGGATGCCGCCTGGCTGCGAATCACGTAGACGGAGCTGGCTCACAAGGGGAATGACGCACTTGACTGCCGAGCTAGTGCGACTGGACATACTTGGGCCGGACAGGGGAGTACCGAGGACTGGTACATAAGAGCAGGCAAGGTGAGAGACAATTACTTTGCGCTGTCCCGGCGCAGTGGGACCCTGCCTTCCAACGCAGCTGGTGCCTTTACTTGTGCTGGGTCGTCCTAACATCTGCCCTGGTCATGAGTTAACCTGCGAAGTGCATTACTCTCCTTGTCTTGGAGGCTGGCTGGCTGGCCCTGCGGGACCGCGGGGAGCCGGAGAGAGGTCACACCCGGGGTGCAGCGAACTGGACCTGAGAGTTGAGGAAGTGGGAGAGCCAGCGTGTTACCAGCTGGGCTGCGTGTTGGAAGGGCACGACTCCGTGGGGGCGGTGGCCGAGCCCTGCCCGCAGAGAGCAGGCCGAACGAGATCGGAGGTGGTGGTACACGCGGTGCTGCCAATATGTAAGCCCAGGGCGAAGCAGGGGGGCCCTCCCCCGGAGCACGAGGACGGCGTCCCGGAGTCCACCCCCGCGGAGCAGGGAGGGGAAGCGATTGAAGTCCCGCTTCAGCAGCAGTACGCCAAGATCCTGGAGGCTATCGCCGACACTAAAGCGACGCTGCACCAGGACATTAGTACGGTGGCGGTGGGACTGGGCCTGCTGCGAGCTGAACATAGCAAACTCTCTGATAGGGTGAAAACCGTGGAAGAGTCACTGGAGGAGCTCGCACCAGCACAGAAGGCCCTCGCTGCGAAAGTGGAAGACCTCTCTGATAGAAAGGTGGTCTTGGAGCGCAGGGCGAAGGACGCAGAAGGGCGTAATCGCCGCAATAATGTGCGGGTGGTGGGGCTACCGGAAGGAAGTGAGGGACGAGACATGATATCCTACCTGGAGAAATGGTTGAAGGACGTGGTAGCGCCGGAGGGCCTCTCGCAGTTCTATACTCTGGAAAGGGCCCACCATGTGCCCAACAGACCACCGGCGCCGGGGAGACCACCGAGACCGGTGGTGGCCAGACTCCTCCATTTCCGCGATCGAGACCTTCTACTCCAGAAAGCTCGCACTGATGGGCCATACACGGTTGAGAACTGCAGAGTATCCCTGTTCCCAGACTACACTTGGGAAGTGCAGCGACGGCGTGCCTCGTTTTTGGAGGTCAAGCGTACGCTCCGAGAGGAGGGTATATCCTATTCCCTGATGTTCCCGGCTAGGTTGCGGATCGCCCTAGATGGGAAAACATATTTTGCGACGATCCCGCGGCGGCCTGGGAATGGATGGAATCATACAGAACGGAAGGACACACTAAGGCTACCCCCCGACAATCTGCTGATACTAAGCAGGCCTCTGGGAAACGGTCACGGAGAAGGCAGCGCCAACGGTATGCCAAGAGGCCCAGCCCATCACGCACAGCAGCAGAAAGAGCGAAGGCACTACAGGCTGTGACGGAGATAGCGCAGAGTGGTACCTCGACACTTGAGAGAGGGTCGAACTCGCACCATGACACTGGTAGTTCCGGCTCAGATGCCTCGCAGAGTGAACTCAGGAGCGGACCAGTGGTTACGCCACAGACGGACACCTTCTTTGGCTGAGTAACTGCGTATTTGTCCTCCTGTTTTCTCTTCCCCACCACCCCCTCTCCCCCCCCGGGCTCTGGTCCTCTTCTTTCTTCCTTTTTTCAGCTGGATCTCCTCGCTTTCGCTTGCCCCCTGTTTTTCTTTGTTCCTTTTTTTTTTGCCTTTAGGGCTCTCGGTACTGGGGTCAGTTACTACGGCAGTTAGCCCTATACGGCATGTGGATTACCTCTTTTGCTGGGGCGGCGGGGGGTGGCTCCTGGACCCGGGGGGGAACCGGACTTTCTGGCTGTTCCGCCATGCGGACCGTAGTGCCAACCAACTAGCCACTAGCAAGTTCGGGTCACGCTCCCTAGTAGGTCCTTCGTTGGTTCCTAGGACCTAGTTCTTTTGTCATAGGATTGTACTATGCACTGGTTTTGTGAATTTGGGCAGCTGACCGTTGTCAGTCCGCTCACGGGTGTGGGAGTTCATGTTTTGGGGTTATTATTTACTACCAGGAGGGCGATGCCGACTTTCGGTGTTGTGAACATGGGTGGGACTCAGGGCATGTATCCTAACATGGTTAGATGGCGCCACCAGTAGTCAGAGCAGGCGAGTTTAAACTTCTCACCTGGAACATACGAGGTATGGGGTCACCTGCTAAACGATATACCATCTTTAATTACCTACGCCGCAGAGGGGTACATGTGGCGTTGCTGCAGGAGACCCATCTCACGGAAACAGAAGCGGGGAGGCTGACGCGTAGGTGGAGGGGGCAGCTTTATGCCACTACTTACTCTGCATTTGCGAAAGGGGTGTTGGTGTGGATTCGCACGGGTGTTCCCTTTCAACTTACTCGGAAATGGATAGACGCAGAGGGAAGGTTTGTTATTTTACTTGGGAAACTGGCCGGTAGGGAGATAACGATAGGCAACAGGGATCAGATCCCTTTCCTAGAGAAGCTGTCTGGGATTTTGGCGGGAGTGGACAATGACACCTTAATCCTGGGAGGGGATTTTAATTGTGTGTATAATGTTGATTGTGATAGATCTACTCCCCCACTGCGTGGTACGCTCGCATCTACTACAGCACAGGGTCTCAGACGGTGGGTGGAAGGTTGTGGATTGGTGGACATATGGCGACTTCAGCACAATCGGCAGAGAGTGTACTCTTATTACTCCCACCTGTATTCTCTTCACACACGGTTGGACATGTTCTTTTGTTCCGCCACACTTACTCACCTGCTTTCCGGGACTGAATATTTGGGACGAGCTATATCCGATCATAGCCCCCTGCTCATGCAGTTTACCCCTACCCCCGACAGGACTCCCACCCCTTCCTGGAGATTGGATTCCAATTTGTTAGAGGATGAGGGGTTCAAACAGATATTAGCGGCTGCATTGGTTAACTATTTCTCTAGCAATCAAGGCACAGCTAGCTCTCCATTAGTGGAATGGGAAGCGTTCAAGGTGGTCACTAGGGGGCAATGTCTGGGACAAACGGTGGGACTCCGACGTGTAATTACTGGGGAGCTGGAGCGCATAGAGTAACGACAACAAGTGCTGGACGGGGAGCTGGCGGCAGGTTTGGCGGTGCAGGATGAGATAGCGGAACTTAGGAGTGGCTACAATAACACCTGGGACAGGTTACGGATCCTAGACTTCAATAATTACAGGGTGCGTCAACACGAGGAAGGGGGCAGAGCTGGCAGATTGCTGGCTTGGTTGGTTAGACCTGAGACAAGAGGGACACCCATCCCGAGCATTACAGCTCCTGGGGGGCAGGTGCTCTATTCTCCAAGCGCCATTAACGAAGAGTTTCAAAGGTATTATGCCACCCTCTACGGGCAGCCGCGTGTGGTGCCGCTGGAAAGGATAAGGGCATACCTTGACACGATACAATTGCCAGGGTTGGGAGCGGATATCGAGGATTCCCTGGCGCTGTCAATCACAGTTGGGGAAATTAGAGCGGCAATAAAAGGTATGGCACGGGGGAAGACACCGGGACCGGATGGCCTACCAGTGGACTTTTACCTGACATTTGTGGACATCGTGGCCCCCCACTTAGAGCGTCTATGTGCGGCCTCGCTGGATGCTAGGACACTTCCGCCCACTATTAGAGATGCACTAGTAATCCCTTTGCCTAAAACTCAGACAGCACACCCCAAAGTGACGGACTTCCGTCCTTTATCCATGTTAAATACGGACTTTAAAATTTTAAGGAAGGCGTTGGCTACCAGGCTCCTGCCGTATATGCAGCGCTTGATACATGCCGATCAGAATGGTTTTATACCCACACGCTCCACCTCTAACAACTTGCGCCGACTGTATAATGTCATGTTCCATCCTGACACCAGGACTTATCCGGATGCAGTGGTGATGTCGATTGACTTTGAGAAGGCTTTCGACTCCCTGAGTTGGGATTTTCTATTAATAACCATGGATAGGATGGCGATGGGTGAGGGTTGGGCAAATTGGGTGCGCCTGTTGTACGAAGCACCGCAGGCGCGTGTCCGCACTGGCGCTATGATATCTGCGCCCTATAGTATATACAGGGGGACTAGGCAGGGGTGCCCGCTGTCGCCACTGCTGTTCGCCCTGGCCATGGAGCCATTGGCGGAATGCTTGCGGCAGGAGGGCGAGCGGTTGGGGATCAGACTAGATGAGACTCCTCACATCGTCTCGCTCTATGCTGATGATGTTCTGATTTACCTGAGAGACGGGCCTGAGGGGATTCCTAGGATCTTGCGGATATTGGAGGAGTTTGCTGAGCTTTCGGGCTTGCGAATGAATAAAGGGAAGACACACGTCTTCCCGCTATGCCCTGACTTGCCGAGACCATTGACTCTCCCGATGGAATTTAATTGGTCTCCGGAGCTTTTCAAGTATCTGGGGGTCAAGATTTACCACACTCAGTCTGATTTGTTAGAGGGAAATCTGGGAGGGGCCTTGCGGAGCCTTCGGCAAAACGTGGGCTTCTGGCGCACGCTGCGGCTGCCTGTGATGGCCAGGGTGGCACTGTCAAAAATGGTGATGTTACCCCGTCTCCTATATTATTTTGTTAACTTACCTGTCATTATACCACGCAGCTGGTTTAAGCAGTTGGATTTGATCCTTAGAGACCTGGTCTGGGACGGAGGCCGTAACAGAGTGTCGCTCCAAACACTGCGCCTCCCGCTGCTGGGTGGGGGTCTGGGAGCCCCTGATTTTGAAGCGTATTATCTGGCGGGCCAATTGCAGTGGATGGCTCGATGGTTGGATGGGAGAGGGTTGGCCACGCTCTCGCCTACTCCCCGTTCCGTGATTGGGACACTCTTGCCTAGGCTGCTTGACAGACACAGGAGGATCAAGCCTATGGGTGTGCTGCTCTCGGTAGCCATAGCTTGTTGGGACAGGACTGTGAAAAGGTCGGGTACCATGAAACTTTATTCCCCGAGCATTCTCCTCGTAGGTCTACCACAGGCGGGAGGGGGTCCGCCCCTCACTGACCGACAGTTGGCGGGATGGATGGATGCAGGGGCCCAGACAATCGGAGACTGCTTCGTGGACGGGGAATTGCTACCGTTGACGGACTTCTTGGATTATCACGAGCTACCGGTGGGGCAATTTTGAACTACCACAAAACTCGGGAGTGCCATGATTGAACTGTGGGGAGGGAGACGAAGGAACCCGCCACACATCCGGTCTTACATGCGTTGGTGACATTGGGCTCCGCTGGACACTTAGTGAAATGGCTTTATCAGGCATTTCTGGAAATATCAAGCCACCCCTTGACCCGATTGAGAGAGAGATGGGAGGATATGCTTACTACCCAGCTCTCTGATAAAGACTGGGACAGAGCGTTGGGAAGCCCCAAGAAGGTGTCCCGGAACGCGGCCTTTAAGTATTTACAATTCAACTGGCTTCATAGAACATACCTCACGCCGCACAGGTTACCGATAGCTTTCGGGGGGGGGGAGCGGGCTTGTCCTCGGTGTGCTCAGACTGACGCTGACTGGACTCACATGATCTGGGCCTGCCCGCGGGTCCAGGAGTACTGGACGAAAGTGGTGGACCTGATTAACAAGGTAGTGTCCCTGGGGTTGGGGTGTTCACCAGCAGCCTGTCTGCTGGGTCTTTTTCCGCGACCTAAGGCCAAACGGCTGCGGCATCGATTTGTGGACTTGGCCCTGCTGTTGGCTAAGCGGCGGATAGCCCTTAGATGGAAAAACCAGCAGGCCCCATTGGTGACTAAATGGGAAGCTGATGTATCCTCCTGGGCTAGGGCCGAGGAGCAAGCCTTGATCAAAGAAGACAGGGTGACCAAACGGCGTAAACCGCTAGCGGAGCCCTGGGCAGATATAGTTAAAGCATGGGAAGCCCGTAATGCGCCGCCCCCGCCCTCGGAGTCAGAGGTTAGTGACCCGGAGGCCCACAGTTAGATAGCTACCCACCTGGTCATGGGCATCGAACGTCATTATTTCGGAGTCCTGCGCCAACCAGACCTCTTAGGATACACAGGGGTACTTTGAGTTACAGCAACAGAGGGAGTGGGGGGGGCCTGCCCGCTATCTAGCCTGCCCCGCCCATGGTCCAACACACACTTACTGATCCTGGTCTTTAGTTCACAAACTGCCTGCAGCATTTGTCCCCTGGTAGATGGTTTTTAAGTTTAGTGTTTTTTTGTTACATATACGATGAGTCACGTACTGGGGACTATTTTGTTCCATTATTGATAATATGATCATTTTGGGCATCCGTTATTAGCTGCACTTCCATAGTATGTTACTTGACTCTGAGATGCATCAGACTATATATGGCAATTATTTTACAGGGACGGGAGGGAGCCTAAACTGTAAGGCTTGCCCCCAGCGGGGCTGGCCCTTTCCTTCATGACACTCACTTGGTTTCTTTTACATCTCAAAAGCTCCAGATGTTTTGATCTCTGTTTATGAATTATTTTTTTTCCCTCTTCATCTGTATTTGTTCAAATTGTGGATGTTGCTTTCTTTGTAACGGATATTTGTATAATGTATTTTGGGATTATGGCTGCTCACCCTCACATGTGACTCAAGTTGTGGAGAATTGAAGCACCACCGTCCTTACTTGGGATAGGGTTGCGGTATTTAGAGCTATAATACGTACGAGAGCATGCAGTGCATAGAAATTTAAAGATTGTCGACTATTGTTTTGGACTTTTCTTCTTAAATGCCAATAAAAATGATATTTCAAAAAAGCTGGAATCCCACACGCTGCACACCAATGTGAGAAGTTGGCCTGGTATATGCTGTCCACTAATTACAGTGGGCACCTTGCACCAGTCCAAACAACCCCTTATTGGAGATAGGTTAAAGACAACCTTTATTGAAAGCTATCCTAGTGGTAGCTATGGAGAGCAGCCTTCAGGCTAAGTCTTGAAGGAATGTAAAGCAGCTTGTTTTACCAGTCTATAATCTCTTGAGTGACCAAATGAAAGAGGACCACACCAGGTATATATTTAAAATATATGTATTTAGTCTTAAACACACCCCTATAGTCTCTTTATGAGGCTAGAGTTCGAAGTACATAAGTTACAAGTCGAATATCAACAGTAATAGCACAAATACACGTTTGAGCCCTAGGGGCGTACCAAACCATATACCAATAAAGTGGTATAAGAACCACGACTGAGCTAGACACAAGGCCTGGAGCCTGTAGAAGTGCTTGGACCACAAGGAACCACCCAAGGTAGTGACACAGGGGACCACGGGGGACGCGTGCAGTGTTGGAACACAGCCACGAATCACCGTTAACTTCTATGGGGAAAGTCGCGGTTAGGTTTTTAAAAGGAAAGGACACTTAGAGGAGGACTTGGAGCAAACCCCTTTAGAACTAGGTCGTTCTAGAGTCAATACCCATGGGAGCACCGTAGTACTCGAGTTACCTCACCCAGGGAAGCCGGGTGCATAGGTGTCTTTTGGTGTCGGGTTTCGTCGTCGTTTTCAATGGCGATCTGCTGCAGCGGGCTGCTGGCGACCAAGTCGAAAGTGTCCGGGTGGATCGAAGATCTGAAGAACCTGAAAGCAGAGGGGACAGAGTCTGGGTCACTAGCCAGTGACCAGGAGGGCGATGAGCAGAGGCCCACCGATGTCGGGTGCTTCAGGTAGGTTGACGGCCATCTTGACTCTTCAGCCACGAGGTCCAGGAGGCGTTGACGACAACCAGGAGCTGGATTCGAGCTGTCCCACAACGTTTGTCGATTGCTGCGGTTTCGGCGACCAGATTGGTCCCAACAAGCCTTGGCAACGGCAAGTCACGTGGAAATGAAGAAAGGATGTTGATGCAGACCAGCAAGGTCTGGGGGACTCACCCAGCAAGGGTAAGTCAGGGCACTTCTGGAGCAACCAGGAAAGCCCAAGCAGAAGAAGATTTGCCTTCGGGAGGGCCCACTAGCCAACAGACTAGCGACTGCAAAGGAGCCTCAAGTGGACGCACTAGGAGCTGGCTCACAGGACACTCGTGGAGTGGAGGCCAGTGATCTTCGGTGCAGTCGGTGCTGGAGGCGGGGGCTACTCGGAGCCCAAAGCACAACTTCGTGAAAGGCCAGGAAGAGGATGCACTTACAAAAGTTCTCAGTGTCCAGGGGTCACAGTTCCACGTTACCCATGACAGCTACGTGCCTCAGCTTTGCTGGGGTCTCAGGGCAGCCTCGGGGAAGTCTGGAAATCCACCTCTGGTGATGCAAAGACTTCGGCGTCCGGCGGGAGCTTCAGCAATGCAGACTGGACACTTGCTTCTTTGGTGCCTGCCAAGCAGGGGAGTCACTCCTTGACCCCAAGGGAGATTCTTCAGTCCTCTAATCTTCTAGTAGAGCGTCGAAGGTCCAGGATTCGGCTTCAGAGTTTCATCCAGGGTAATCTAAAGTACAAAGGACTTGGGTCCCATACTTATACTAAGTTAGGGGGTTGGACATACTCTGGGGACCCACCTATGGGAGGGTCAGGGAAGAGGGGTGGTTACACCCATTCCCTTTGTCCAGTTTCGCGCCAGAGCAGGGGCAGGTAGCCCCTGCAACCGGTTTGAACTGGGCTATGCACAGGGACACCAAATGTGCCCCCAGTGCAGGACTTCAAAGCACCAGAGAGTGCTCCCGCCCAGCCCCAATACACACTATCCTGTCTGGGGAGGTGGTTACACCTCCCTTCGACAGGAAACCTATTGTCCAGGCCTCCCCTGCCGGAGTTTCAGTCAGCAGCAGGAGGCCAGACCCGTGTCTGTGGCAGCAGCATCCATTTTGTGATGCCAGGGCTCTGTAAAGTTAATACTGGGTAGCCCGGTGTGTACATGTCTCTCCCTCTAGAAGGGTGGAATGCTACCCCCGCTGCCAGAACTGGCGGGGGGGTAGTATTCCAAGATGTTTGACACCAAACACGACATGTTTCTGTGCAGCCATCCCAAAGTTAGCATTTAACGCGAGGTTATAATGCACTTAAGAGTATATGGTCAGGCTGCACCACAAACAGCATCAGAGGAGTGGCTCCGAACGCTGCAGAGGGGCTCTGCTAATGCAGGGGCACCCTCTCACATAAAAACCAAGCACTCTGCCTTCAGGATTGTTAAGGCCTGCCATAGGAGTGACTTATAGGTTTATATGTGTGTGCAATGGTAGTGATATAGGTAGCCTATACCACAGTAAGGGGTGCATGCACCACCTTACCCAGGCTGCAGTAGCAGACCTGTGGTGTCATTTTGGAGGGCCTTCCAGGGGTGGCACAATACATGCTTCAGCCCCTGGTAGGCCTCTGGGGTACCTATGCCCTGGGTATATAGTATACCATATGCTAGGGACTTATAAGGGCACCCCAGGATCCAATTAGAGATGCACCTAAGGTACATGGAATCCATTTTAGAGAGGAAGCAGCTAGGCTGGGGTTCTGATTAGCAGGGCCCCAGCCAGACTAAAGTCAAAATACAGTGAAGCATCAGCAAAAAGTGGGGGTAACCATAAGAGGCAGATCCTACTCTCCTACAAAATATATATATATATATATATATATATATATATATATATATATATATATATATATATATATATATATATATATATATATATCAACTCCCACTCCAGCTCCAAAATCAAAAAGGGGTCTGACACAGCTCGGGTTCACTTCAGGTAAGATTTATTCCACCACCTTGGCACATCATATGTTCTTATTCAAGCGCAGTGCTAAAACACCTGGCAGACGTGTTTCGGCTGAATGCCTTCCTCAATGCCAGCTTCGTGTAATAGAGTTTGTCATCACAGGGGTTTGAAATACTCACTCGTTAACTCCCATTGGAGGATGCTGTGTGGTCATAGAGAGAGGACTGCAGGTTGATTTATTTATTTATGGGTTTTGTATAGCGCCTGAATCACCCCCGAAGGGGTATCTCTGAGCTGCAGAAATGCGGGAGTAAGCTGACATGATAAGCGTCTAGAACAAAACAGTTTTAAGAAGCCTTCTGTATTGGAGATGATCCGGACATTGCCTCAGCGGAGTGGGAAGCTGATTCCAATACAGAGGAGCGAGGTGCGAAAAAGCTTTCCCACCTATCCTTGACTTCTTGACCCGGTGAACCACAAGGAGGGATTTTGTTCCCCAGCGTAGATCCCTAGTGGGGGTGTAATGATTGAGTTTCTCGGCGAGGGAAGCAGAGCCCATGCCATACACCGCCTTATGGACGGTGCAGCACATTTTAAACTTAATGCGTTTGCGCACCGGGAGCCAGTGGAGCTGTTGGAGAAGAGGAAGAGAGGCGGTTCTTGAAGGGACATTTAAGACCAGACGTGCCCCGGTATTCTGGACTATCTGCAGACGGCCCAACGAAGACTAATTTGCTGATACCAGTAGAGCGTTGCAGTAATCCAGTCTGCTTAGTACCAATATCTGGATAAGGGTTTTCCGTGTCGAATCTGGGATAAAAGGGAAGACTCGCCTCAACAAACTGAGCACATGCAAACAGGTACTGACAGTGTGGGTCACATGTTCCTTCATAGTCAGTGCCTGATCTAGGCGTACACCTAGATTTTTGACAACCGTCTTAGGCGCAGGGGGAACACCGAGATCCACTGGCCACCAGTCCGGTGACCACATCAGCGGAGGCTCTCCAAAGAGCATGATCTCGGTCTTCCCTACGTTGAGTTGGAGGAAGTTACTCCTCATCCAATTGGATATTGCTATCATGCCTAAGGAGAAAGTGGACTGGGCAGAGAGAGTAGATTTATTGAATGACAAAATAAGCTGTGTATCATCAGCATATGAGATTGGAGTAAACCCGTAAGACCTCAGAAGGTTTGCCAGGGGAGCGACATAGTTAATACTCAATCTCTGTTAGCTGTCAATACTGTCCCCTCTGACTCGCATGCTTTTATTGTCCCTGAAAGCACAGTGGCGCAGATAGACCTTAGACTGCTGAGGTGGTCCCTGCATTTGAAGAGCGGGGGGTGCTGGCGGATTCCTTGGACTGGAGAGCGGGTGGTGCTGGCAATTGCCGCCCGAGACGGCCGCCGCCCCCAAACCCATCCCCCCTTGCTACGCAACTGCAGCTACAGGCCTGATTGGTGTGAGGCAAAAATATTTCTGTTGCCATAGGTCTGGTCTGTTTATTATGAGACGTCATGATAAACACATTAGGCTTGACAAATTGATTGTGAAAAGCATATGTAAAAATCAGCATGCATTTAAGGGTGGATTGTTATTTCTCTCTATTGAAGCCGACAGATAGGTATTATGTTACACGAAATGTCTTCATACCTTTGTAAGGAATGATTTTGAAGTTGGTTACTGCCTCTGACAAACCCTAAGGGGTGAAGATTTGCAATATATTCATTCTTGTTAGAATCATGTGGAGACTATTAAAACTTGCTCCACATTTAATCCTGCCTAAAGAAGGCATAGATTTTTGGCGCAAATGCCTGTAAGCCAATGTTAGTACATAGGGATGTGCATCAAAATTCAAAGGAGTTTGTGTAGGAACTCAAAAAGTACCACTGATGGTATGCCCCATTGGTGCAAAGTAGTGCATAGCGCTCATTGCATTACATTGTCCAACTTTTTCATGCAGATTTACTTTGGAAAGTAAATACACCACTTTGCATTGTGTTTGCATTACAAAAGTTGCACAAACCTGGAGCAAAGTATTAGTAAATCTGGGTTGCAATGTTCATAGCGACATCTAGATCTCAGTTTTGTATCCTTGCATGTTAAATGTGTATTTCCATTGCCGTAATCTCCTCCAAAGAAATGTGTTTTGTGATGTGGAAGATTGTCATTATTCCCATGGCTGAGAACAGTATTCTGATTTCATTGGTTGCAGAAGCCAGGCACATAAGGCAGGCAGGTGTTCTAATATGGCATATGGCGGGATCTGGTCATTATATTTTATACTTCCTCAAGCATTAGCTGCTATCAGGCATGCCTGTCTATGCTATCCTTGTGCCTCTTTTTAATTTCATAGAGTCGGATGTTCCTGTCTTCTTATTACTGAATGATTGGTTGTCCTGAATGCAAGTCTTCTAATTACACTTTTATTTCCTCCACACAGGTGCGCCTAACTGGTGGGAGAACGCTTGATGAAGGCATTGTAGAGGTGCTGACGGAGGTGAACGGCGTTCTGAAGTGGGGAGCTGTGTGCAGTGATCTCTGGGGGCTCAATGAAGCCATGGTGGTGTGCCGTCAGTTGGGACTGGGCTTTGGAAGCCAAGCACTGCAGGTTGGTGTTCAGCATCTTCTACAGACTAGAGGCGTCCAAAGGTGTGGTTATCTGCACGGTCCTGTGTTACAATGTACTGTTGTAATTATATAGTCACACTTTTCTCTTATTTCTGCTTTTTTGTCATGGTGCAGTGGTTGGTATTGCATTTTGTCTTTTTTTTATAAAAACAGATGTTGGACACCCATGTTTTGCCCGGTGTCAGTTCTTGCACAGTCCTATATCCATGGTGCAGAATTGCTTCTTAGGACTATAAAAAGATCACAGAATAGTCAAGGACATTTTTCTCCCGATATGTGCATCAATTTAGCATCATGTTAGATATCCTTCTCAAAATCTAAAGACTGATCATTTTGTAGTTTACCATTCCATTTCTCCTGCTGTGCAGAGGGGTGAAAGTATGGGGAAAGGAACGAGAATTGGATTTGTAGTGTGATTTAGTGGGAGGTGGGGAATGGTGTGCAGAGTGAGGTGGAGAGGAGGGATATGAGGTTTGTGGTTCCCAGCTTTAACAACTCACATGGTGCCACTGTGTGTCACACGATATCGTCACTCTTCACACGGTTACCTAATAAACTACTGATGTCACCAGTGCCTAATTTGTGCCAGTGGTTTCTGGTGCTCAGCACTGGCACTTGTCAGCACCTGCTCTGTTGACAGTCCGCCACACGGTGGCGCTGTCTTTTTTTATTTTGAGATGAGCACAACAACCGTGTTTATTAAATCAATATACATTGAAAATGAATAATACTAGCCTCTCATGCCATTATTATGGCTGTGTATGGCCTGAAATAGTCTGAATTGTCACACTTGTAGGAGTGCAATGGTTAGGTGTTATATTCATACTGCCATTGGTAGCTCTGGCAGGGTATGGGAGGTGCAGGCTGCAGTGGCCTTCAGAGAAGGGCCTTGGTACTTCATTTTTTTCAAATTAAGCACTGGATGTCATGCACTGAACTGAAATGTGTACTGGAAATCCTCAAGTAAAGCGGTTTTCCAGCTTGTGCCTGCTATGTATTCTTGAAGTCCCTTATGGCCATTGCGACGCCTATTCCCACCCACTCTTTCAGGACATGAAAGGTGCTTTCAGACACCTTTGTGTATTGAGGGAGGCTGCGAGAGGCTGGTAACGCCAGCTATGATGGGCTCTATGGCTGCTCAGGCGGATGATAAAATTCATCGAATTGACTGGAAGCGGATAAGCGCCGAATGAAAGAACAAAGATGCAATAGCATTGTAGTATAATACAGTAACCAGAGATTGGAAAACCATGAATATCGGTTGAAATAAAGAAAATACACCTTTATCACAAGAAGATTTTTGACAAGTTGACTATATTTTTAAAAAAGAAGAAAAAAAATTCTATACTCTCCTTTGAATCCATTTAACCTCAAAGGTTCATCTACAATATTGGAAAAGGAGTTTTAAAAAATTGCGAGGACTTAGATAAACATTAAGAAGGATAATCATTGAGACTCGATGGGAAAGCCCAGAAGGTGCAAGATATTTATTATTATTTACAATAAGTGACAGTTATTGTTTTGGTCTTGATAAAGATGGTGTTAACCAGAACGATACCATCGAAACACGTTGACGCTTTTGATCCCTAATCTGTGACACGGATGAAATATTGTCAATTCATCGTGTACTAGCCCGGATTAGATATTGACACAGATAGGCTGTTTTTATGACAAAGGGAATTGTCTTGCGGATACTCTCTTCCATCCGTCTTTTTCTTTTCCTATTTTGATATTTGTTGTAACCTTATGTACCTTAGAAATGTCTGAGGTAACAATAATACTGTGGAATTATTGATGCATCTGGTTTTAAATCAATGTAACAAACTGATAGTCTTTTTTATATGTGTCGAATAACAATATAATTTTATTTATAATAAAGTCTTTTATATATATATAGGTGTTTTGCGTCGTGGCACACTATATGTAGAGGAGCATACACACCGATATACTCCCTTTATTTATGGAAGAGTATATAGGTGTATGAATGCAAGTTGTATGGGATTGAGTGAAGTTTGATGTAAATGATGGAATGGTAAGTGGTCTGCCAAAGGAAGAATTTATATTTTCTTAGTTGAATACGGAACCCTATTCCCTTGGTGAATGAAGGGTCCATCTCATTATCATTTTCTCTGCTCGGGCAGTGTCCTACACCCCCGACCTCCGGTTCAGCCTCACTCCCAATCAAGGCCCCACCTCCTCTCTCGCGTGACTAAAATATTTTTAAGGTTGGCAGGTCTGGATTCCTGTAATTTTTGCTGCTTCTATGTTTTTTCTCCAGGACACGTGGTACTGGCAGGGGACTGCAGGGGCAGGTGACGTGGTAATGAGTGGAGTGAGGTGCTCCGGCACTGAGCTATCGGTCCAGCGGTGCCAAAAGCACGGCGTGGTGCACTGTCCTCGAGGAGCAGGGCGTTTCTCTGCTGGAGTCACCTGTGCACAGAGTAAGTCCAAGATTAATGTGTATGAAACACTTTTTATCTAGAATAGTGGGACTGAATGCTCTGAAAGTCCATTGTGAGGTCTGTCACACTAAAGTCTTGATTATGAGTGTATGCAGAGCTTTAAGTGGGATGAAAAAACTGGGGGGTCTCTCAAAGGGGCGTGGCTAATGTAATAAAGGGCGGGGCTTAAAAACACCTAAGCTAAAAACTTGTACTTAGCATAGTGTGCCGCCCAACTTGTATTTTGCTGTTTCTGTCATTGCATCCAGATATATGATACAACAAGTAACATCATACCTACAACAAGTCAGGACTATTGGCTTTGTCACTAGTTGTTAGTTGCATAAGATAAATAAGTAGCCACTATAGCTTGTATATAAAATTGAAAAAGCTTCCACTTAAAACCCTGGTGACACCACAACAATGTTGCTGCTCCTGAGATTCAAAAAGAGAAGGGAAATCCAGAGAGGAAATGACTCTAAAGGATTTCCCTTCCCCTACAACGCTCACCTGGCAAGACGTCATGTCGTAACTTCTCCACTAGTGAGAAGTGAGCAGTGTGAGCCGTGCACATCGATGTGCCTGCTGTCACTGCAGTCCGGGAAAAAACAGACCGCCTGTGCCAGGGTGCAAAACAGAGCCCGATAGAGACCCCTTTCGAAGCCCCCTTTAAAAAACTGCCGGTGCTCGGCACCGGTGAGACCCGGCCCACTTAAAGCCCTGAGTGTATGTATCGGACCTAAAAAAAATTCAATACCACGGAGTTTGGAATTTATATGGTGTGGTAAACTACAACTATTCGGAGCTTTTGAGGGGCAGCAAACAAATGTTGGTGCATATCCGCATGTCACAGTAAATACTGTACTCCTTGCCTCTCTTGCAGTAAACTATGCACAATTCAGAATTTTGGCCATTTCACAAACGGGTTTGTGCAAGGGTTAAAGAACTCTGGCCCACTCAGAATCAGGGCCTAACTCTGTTTTCTGCCTGTCTGTACTAACAAGATGAAAATATGACATGTAGTGCTCCACGGAATTCACGCAGTTTGCCAGCATTTTGCAAGCTATGCATTGTATTTGTTGGATCAAACAAGCGCAGTATCTTTATTGGCTGTCTGTACACATGTGATGGCTCATATATTTCTTAGTTCTATAGGAACTGATCCACCTGGCCCATTGCACAAGTCCCCTGATTCACATTATGCACACTCAGGCATTTTTTACACCCAGACCACTATTTTTTCTCAAGCAGCTCTAGCATTTTATTACATCATGCATAAACCTCTAAAATATCGGATGAAACAAGTGGCAAATTGAACATTTACACAATAACTTGGGTATGCATTTTGACATATGATAAATAAAACATGATACACTTAAACTGTGATAAAAATATAATGCATCATGCACAGTTTAACATCACGACAACATTCAAATGTAAACATTTTAGATAGATTGGTATACCTTCCATTTTCTAATAGCATTGTTAAATGGTAGGATCAAAAGGGAATGAATCACTAGTCCTGTGTGTTACCAGGGTCTGGGGTTCTAGTCGTCTTAAAAACCCTCATTCACGAATTAACCATGGGTGCGGTATATCTTGATTCTCCGCCTGGTAGGTTACGTGAAAAGTATCATCATTGGGTCTTTGTTATGCTTTCCTCCACCTGGAGGAAGACCAACTGGTATTTACAGTAGTGATCAGAAAAAGTGAGGGTGAAAATGCAGTGTGATTAAAATTACCTCCATCTAACAATCTTGATTTTATTATGTTGAGGATGGGGTAAAGGTAAAATCAAATCAAGAGGGCAGTGCAGAAATAGAAGAGCTACTGTTCTATAGCAGCTGTTCAAAATCGTGGCAGGTCGACATGTTTCAGCCCATGGGTCCCCAATCGGGTCAGCGGGCTTTCTTGAGGACCGCCCTCTTGATTTGATTTTACCTTTACCCCATCCTCAACATAATAAAATCAAGATTGTTAGATGGAGGTAATTTTAATCACACTGCATTTTCACCATCACTTTTTCACTTAATTGCTGGCTCACTTATTTACTCATTCACTAAGTGACTCACTAGCTCATTCACTCACTATTAAAATACTACTAGTCGAATACTCCTGTAAATCGTAAGTGGCGGTGCGAGCTAGTGGTTACAGAGTTAGGTTTGAGATCAGCAGTGGTGGTCTCTTCATTAGAGCACTGGAGCTCCGCCCCTCTGGGTCCCTCTTCTCTTCCAGCACTTCAATCATGCATGTATAATTGCCAGGCAGCCTCCTCTTACCTCCGTGCATCGTGGGACAGTCAGGCAATAAAGGGATGGCAGTTGCACATTGGTGAGAATCTCTCTCTTTAGGGAATACCTTTTTACAGCCCTTGATTGTAGTTACGAAGATGCTGCAGGAGTGGCGCCATCATGCAGATGACATTCATTCTCACAGGGCGTAGTACGGTGAAGCCCTGCGTGAAGCCCACGTCACTCGTTCTGTAAAAAACGTTCTTTTTGTCAAAGTCCCTCTTCAGTATTTTACGATTACACACTGCTTGCTTGGATTGTGTTGTGGCGCTCGAGCGATCCAAACCTACAGTGAATGAGCCTATCATGTACTTTATTTACTGACAACGATCTCTAACTGCCACTTCATACTTTACAGGGAAATTCATCCATGAGCCTTTTTCGCAGTAATTTATATAAATAGTGCTTTTAATTACTAGACGTTAGAGAGCAAGTGGAAGCTTTACATCTTTGTTCATTTTTTTATAACATAGTTTTGTATATCATCGTGTTTGTCAATTCTGCTTTAAATTGTTTTTAAGGCATGAGCTAAAGTGCTGTTTTATCATAATATTTACAGGCCTATCTGTGCAAACACGAGCCTAAGCAGCTTCGTTCACTGGATGTAGTCAGGACCGGACTACTCGTAGCAGGCATCAGGCGCTTTCCCGGGAGGCTGGAAGGGCGGGGCGGTTTTGGATCAGTGGGGCCTGCTTTGTTACTTGGGGCCTGTTTTTCAGCGATGCTGCAATATCGGCCCCGTAACAAAAGCAGCAGTGCTGGGGGCCGGTTTTGTTAATCAGCAGCGCTTCACGCTTAACCCTGCCCCCGCCAGGAAGTTTGGGGGGGGGGGGATCAACCAAATTACTAGGGTTGCTTTGGATTCCCAGTACGGCCCTGGAGGTAGTGCTGCTGCTTTCATGTCCTGGGACGGGAATCTACTCATTTTTTTCAATACATGGTCTTGCAATGGTACTGTTCCTTGGAGAAACCATCCCCTTTCCCCCTCGCTGAACTCTTCTTCTAAGAGCTGGGTTCCCTTGTTCTGTTTGCTCTCTCAGAGCATTTCACCTTTTTTTTTTTCTTCCCTACCATTTTCATATTTCGCCGGCCGCCACTGGAGATCAGGGCTATTTAGGTGACCTTTTGCTTTACCACTCAAAATGCATGAAGTTAGACAATTCAGATGTTCCTTTTCAGTCAAAACTGAGCAGCTAGAGGGTTGGGCAAGGCTGTGCTACTTTAAGACTTGGAAATCACTCACTGAAGATGTCTCTTGTTACTTATCGAAGGTGTTTTTTTCTAGATCCCCTCACACAGGTATTTTGCTCTCCTTCTCCCAGGTGCCCCAGACCTGGTTATGAATGCTCAGCTGGTGGAGGAATCTGCCTACCTGGAGGACCGCCCCCTCAGTATGCTCCAATGCGCACATGAGGAGAACTGCCTATCCAAATCCGCTGATGACATGGCCTGGCCATACGGGCACCGTAGGCTGCTGCGCTTTTCCTCCCAAATCCACAACGTGGGCAAGGCAGACTTCAGGCCCCGGGCTGGACGTAACTCTTGGATCTGGCACGAGTGCCACAGGTAATGTGATCTGGTCTCTCCTTAACTACTCTACAGTCACATGATTGTAAAGAACATTAATGGTCTTAATATTAACATGGCTACAACTTTGTGAGCAATAGAGCAAAATGAACCAGTGGAAAATCTATAGCAGAAAGGACAATCTATAGCAGAAAGTTAAGACATCCTCAACAAAGCCATAGCTTTTAACTACCTCCCTAGCCTATATGCATTGTTGTCTGTTATCTTTCAATCCACTCCCAAATGCCTGTGCTAGGGGACAGTGCTAATGCAGTACTCTTCCAAGAAGAGGCACAGTAGTTCATCACTGGGCCAACATGACAATTACCCCATGTAAAAACAATGCTGGACTACGATGATGCATCATCACCAGTGCTTAATTTGTAAAAGAAAGAGTGCCAGTGCCCGAAGCTCTGCTCAGAAGCCGGTGGCCGGTGCAATTAATCCTCGGCACACCTCATACCAAGGCTGGTAGTCTTTAATCCACTACCAGTCACTCCCTGCAGCTTTTTCCCGCTCTTGCAAGGTCTTGGTTTCTCCCTTTGTGGTGGTTTTGCTGTCGTTTTCTTCCTATGTCTTTCTGATCAGTGTTTTTTGACCTCTCATGCAGTCAGGAAAAATAAGTTTTGGTCCCCTGAAATAAGTGCTGGTGCCCCCCATCCGGGAACTACTGGCTCAAATTAAACACTGATTCACTATTCCAGATGACTTAATGATAATGTAAGACATATTGCATTAAAAGCAGGGTTCCTTCCCACTGATTACTGCCAACTATAATTTAGAAGCTTCAGGGAGTTTTCAGTTAACTATTTTAAATATGTGTTGTAATGTACACTCATGCCACATTGCAATGAATAGTTTTTAATTTAACTATGCAAATGCATCACCATTTTTTAAAGTTATAAATAATACTCCAGCGAGGATAGCGAAGTGGAGGCATGGAAGCTTCTAGGACTGCTGGCACAATTGTGGCCACTCAGGCACTTTGACACATCTTCTATGGCCCTGTCCCAAACTCAAACAGTATTGTGAGGCAGTTCTGAAAGACATCAATGAGATCTTTGATACAGACATTCCTCCCCATCCCAGTTATGTCCTGCTAGGCCTCCTGAATGTCTTGACTTACCCACTCTACTCCAACAAGGGGAGAGCCATCTCTATGGCCTGATGTGCAGCCAAACAGGCTATTACCTCCAGGTGGGGCACCAGCACCCCACCAGAACATGTAGACTGGCTACACAGATTCTGGGACACTATATGAATGGAAAAATGCCCTGCCTCACTCGACAACAAGCTGCCGCAATTTGATTAAATGTAGGGCCCCAATTTCTATCATGAGACTTTCAGGAACTCTCATTCCCCAAATACCTCCAGGTTCTTAGGTTACGAGGCCAGCACCTGTACAAGACCACCAAGATTAGGGGGACATATTGCCAATCAGCAGCACCACCTTGCCACCCCGGACGATTTCTAGCAACCTATGGGGATCCCATCTAGATGGAGACCAAACCTTTTCCGGTTTTGACGACCCCCACAATTGAAAATATAAACAGAATCAAGAGAGAAGTGGGATGGAGAGAAGGAAAAATAGACATTGAATGATACACATTCAAATAATGTCTCTGTGAAGTGTGATAGGAAAAACACTCTACATATTTTTGTTCATTAAGTAAAAAGAAAGACTGCTACCGTTAGCTCTATTTTTTGATTAGCCTTTGGACAGATATCACCATGTGCACATACTTAGCATGTCCTCAAAATACTTCAGCACCAGTCTTGCAGGGAAGGCAGAAGAGTTCTTGCTCAGTCACACAGGTCTTGTTGGTAGGGTGTAGAGACAGCAGAGGTATTTTTCAGATCACACTGTTCATACAGGTAGAACGTAAAGACAGCAGAGCTACTGCTCAGGTCACACAGGTGTTACAAGTTGGGTGTAACGATAGGAGAGCTGTCTCTCAGATCAAATTGAAAAGGTGGTGTGTAAAGAGGGCAGAACTATATCTCAGGTCACACAAATTTTGTAGGCTTGGTGTTAAACAGCAGACCTATCTCTAAGGAAACAGTGGTCTTGGAGGTAGGTTGTAAAGACATCAGAGCTATCGCTCACGACACACTGATTTCGCAGGTAGAGTGTAAGGGCAGCAGAGCTATCTCCCAGGTCATTGATCTTGCAGGCAGGGCCAAACTGCCCTTTCTGCAACTCCTTGTAACCTAAGGAAGGCTTGGGTCCTAAGCTAACTGGATTAGACCACTAATAATTATATACTTGAGAGTATCCAGTAGCTACTATTTAAAGTTTAATCAAGAAAAGAGCCAATGGAATAAATTCATAGGCTCTTGTGATTTATTTCACAATTTTTCTGGGTTATTCCGTAAATGCAACAACATTCTATTCATGTCAAACATTAAGGACAACACAAACTGATGAAATTTTTCAACATAGGAAATACAAAAACAATTAACAAATATGAAACAGTATTTGCAAATGTGTATAATACATTGATAAGTTGTGTATAATCAAAAGGACAATTACAGAAACACAAAGGGGTAAATAAAGCACCAGTCCATAAATCAAAAACAGCATCAAGGCGGAGTAGCAAGTCACAGCTTACTACCACTATTCATACTCCTGCCTGTAAGCACAGCTCTGGGTATCCCATGAATTTGGTTGATAATGGCCTATGGAGGGAATGAATTAAGCCTTCTCCTAAGCCAATAGGGTTTGCTTTTCCCAGACGTTGTTGTCAACGCGTTTCCAACCCTGTCAGCAGTCAGGGGTTTTCGTCAGGACTTGGACGTGGTGTGTTCTTATGTTGTGGAGATGTTCCAACTAATTCGAAAATTTCTGGCACTGGAAGTGGCGGTGGGGCCTGCATAAATGGCTATTTTCAGTTGTGCAGGTTGGTGCATCAATTCAGTTGAAACTCTGTTTTCACGGGCGTCTTGGTGTGTTTGTGATTAACAGGAACAAAGCCAGTCTCTGCCGCTGCTGCAGGGCTGCTAATGTTTCTTGATTAAACTTTAAATAGTAGCTTTCTGCAACTCCGGCATTTTCCCTGGTAGTCCACAGGCTAAGGGGGCTGCTTTCAGAACAGGATGGGCTGTAAAGAAAGTAGAACAATCACTCATGTCACACAGGTATTGCAGATGCGTTGAAAGATAGCAGAACTACCACTCAGTTCACACAGATCTTACCACACTAAGATCACTTTTAATGGTCATATTGACTTTCAATGTTCTTCTATTGTATTACTTTAGAATCCATGCTTTAATGGCCTGAAGTCCTGAAGTGTGCAGGTTTGGAGATTACAGACACCATAACTGTAAATCTAATATCCACTCAGATGAAAGATACACCCTTATAAAGGACATGTAGATTCATGTGCTGGTTTGGTTCGAGGTGATTAGACCTTCAGTTTGACTTTCTGAGATCAGCCATCCACCGCAGAGAACCCTTTGCACGGCTGCCAGCCTGGAATTGATTGCTCTTCTAAACATTGCCGTGCTCGGATGGCTCGTGCGCCAAACCAGAATTTAGAAACCTGTCCGAGCGCTGTGACTTATTAACTGTACCTGGTGTCTGACCACCTCAAAAAACGCGCAAGGGCAGTAGTTCTCTCAATGCCATGAGGACGATATGAACTGGGATTTGAAGAGCGCCGCCCGCTCGCCCTTCCTATCCACCTCACTCACATATTGGTTTCATGATTTTCCAATGAAGAGTGGCTTGGAGTTCTTTAGGCGACTTACTCCCACTTCTGATGTGCTCCCATCAACAATAAGGTTTTAGCCTCTATTTATTTATTAAAACCTTTATTAAAGTGCCATTCAAACCCCAAGGGCATCCATGCTTTTTACAGTAGACTAAAAATAAAACTGAAACAAGTAGATCACGAGTACATCGAAAAGATCAAAAAGTATGTCAAGGAGACAAAGAAAGAGACTAGCCATGCCAGGTAACACAGAAGACACATGAAGCAGTATTAACAAGTGAGCTTTGAGAGTCTTCCGAAAACTCACTTGTGTTGGAAGGAGACAGGTCGCCACCAGCACACAGATCGAAATAAGTGCAGATTCTGGGAAGGATTCTGGTAGGACTTTGACCCAGAAATGTAAAATGTGTGTGGAAGTGAGACAGGTTTCCTAAAGGACGATGTGTTTTTTAGTGGATGAGTCCTATCTAAAGGCTTTTGAAATCATCTTTGTTGGGTGCGAGCTAACACTTGTCAGTCAAAATAACTTTATTTCGCCAACACAATGATGGCATGAAAAGTATTCTACAAACACATCAATTTCCATTATTATTACAATTTAAAATTACATATATTCAAACACGTTTACTATAAAAGATGGAATTGAACTAAAAAGTTATTCATATTTGAAAAAGGGATAATAATTCATGAATATACACACAGTTATTGCACAATTCAGTAGCTTAATTTACAGTTTGAGTATCAAGTTGGCAATATAATCTTCTTTTCCTCAAGGCAGATAAAAAGAATGAGGCCCAAGTGTAACATGTAAAAGGATCAGACAATAACTGTAGATAATATAAAGCCACGCAACACTGTTTAAAATTCATTTTGCGAATGAGGGGGACAATACATTTTTTCCTTTCTTCACCATAGAATTTGCAAAAGAACAAGAAATGAAGATCATTCTGGGTAGAACGATTGTCACAAGGACATAGTGGCAGTTCGGAGATCACATAGATTTTAAAAGGAAGACCTAGCATCAAGGGGATATAATTTAGGAGGAATCTCATTAGAATATATCTATGTTGCAGATTTTTAACAAACGATAGATAAGTTAATTTCGCATTAATCGATATTATACTCGGGACAGCGTGGTATGCTCTAACTGTCGATAGTTTAAGATTAAAATCCTGCCTCCTTGCCTGTAACTCGGTCAGTAGATGTATTTTCAGCTCTTTCTTAGAAATGGACCGACACATCATTGGATCTTCATAAAGGTGGTGTAAACCAATCGTCTTAAGGTTGGATTCGACATATTTTAACCAACTGATATTGTTCACACCATCTAATTTCAACACATCATTTAAAATATCCCTAGTCAGTGAAAGAGTCTCCTTACGACAGACCGAATGCCACATCAGAATGGGTGCAATACAGATTTTATCACTAATGTAGGGAACTCTCAGCTCCGTGTGACAATTATAGTTGGAACACGACTGGGGCAGGGAAGCCAAGTTTTCAAAAAGGCATCTTCTATACGTTACAATTTAGAAGAGTCTGAGATGCCCCAGACAGCTGCCCCATAGGTGGCAGCAGATACAGCTTTTGCTTCATAAACTTTCTTTACCACTTCAATAGGTTTGGTCCCAATTTTTTTCGCGAATTTAAAAAGAGCCCCAATATTCTTTTCCATCAGTAATCCCCTATTAGAGACCATACTTCGCCAATTACTATCTCGATCGAACATGATCCCTAAATAATTAAAAGAGTCCACAACACCTAACTTCCCCCCTTCAATATAAATTTGTGGCAATTTCTGCTGTTTTGGACCTGCAACAAGGACAAAGGACTTAGAGTAATTAATTTTCAGGTCCAAATTATTCATATATTTCACATACTCCGCTACGAGTCGGCGCAGCACGTTACTAGTACGCGCCAGAATCACTGCGTCATCCGCGTAGAGGAGTATCGATACTTGAAGAGAGTTAATATGGGGGACATCTGGAGTGGACCTTAACAAAGCAGATTCTATGGCGTTTGTATAAAGTGCAAATAAAAAGGGGGCAAGGACACACCCCTGCCTCATGCCCCTGGTGATTTTAAAGTGTCTAGTGCATTCTCCTCCCTTGCCAAAACGGACACAGGCAGTTGCTCCAGCATACAGGTCGCGGATTATATTAATAATCTGTATGTCGACCCCCATTGCCTCCATGATCTGCCACAGCCTGGACTGTGCCACGCAGTCAAAGGCTGCCGACAAATCCATGAAGGGAAGGTATAAGTGACCATTCTTAGCTGCCGTATATTTAGCTAATATTAAATTCAAATTCAGGCACAGGTCCACTGTGCCCTTTCCTTTTCTAAAGCCATATTGGCATGGGATTATAATATTCCTTTCCAAAGCCCATTCCTCAAGCCTGTTTAAAAGTAGACGGCCCATTAGTTTAGCAGTAGAATCTAACAAAGATATGGGTCCATAATTTTTCGGAAGTGTTTTATCCCCCTTTTTATAAATGGGTACAATTACAGTCGTCTTCCATGAAGAAGGAGCACGTGTTCGAACAATTTTATTCAAAACATTTGTTAAAAGTGGTACCCAAAAATCTTGATTATCTAGAAAAAAGTCAATTGGGACACCATCGGGTCCAGGTGCCTTCGCTCTTTTACAGTGGTTAAGAGCGTATTTTGTTTCTTCCAAAGTGAACGAGACATTGCCTCCTGTACCAGCTAAACTTAGAGGGGGAAATTGGACGGTCACCTCCTCGGTGTTTCCAAATAGGCCTTCAAAGTGGGCAACCCATGCCTCCGGCTCTACATGAGTATCTGTTGTCATCCTTTGCTCGTCTCTCAGAAAAGGCGCATTAATCAACGACCAAAAGGCCTGTGAGCTATTTAATAAGGTGGCCCCTTGCAATCTTTCCCACCAGTCCTCTTTTAAGGTTTTTTGCCTTGATAACCTTGCTTTCCTATATAGCTGGCGTAAGGACTTGACCAAAGTTTGGTCTCTAGGTTTTGACTTTAGGGCCTTATGGAGGTTCTTAAGTGATTGTACACATTCATCGTCAAACCAGTTAGGGCCCTTACAGTGCCCATCACGAATGGAACGCATTAAATTGTTTTTAATTTCCAATAGGATTTGCTCGAATGCTATAATTATGCCATCATCTGTTATTGGGTCTAGACATGTCATTATCTCTAATGCTCGTTTGGAGACTATATTACCCACAAACTTCACAGTATCGACTCTCTCCCACTTCAAGGCAATCCCATTCTCTCTTGCAATCACTGGTTTGATATAGAGATTAACAGGATGTTCCCTTTTTAATAAAGAAGGGATAAGAAACGTGATTGCAGCATGATTGCTGAAAGCATAGAAGTTGGTCATAAATTGAGTGAAGAGCTTCCTTATGGGGTCTGAGACCAGGACATAGTTGAGCGTCGAGAAGTGGGAGCGACTAGAAAAAGTGAAGTTTAACTGGCCAGTTAGGATTTCAGAAGTGTTTAGGATTGCAAGGTTGTTTATAATTACCAGCCTATTTAAGGCGTTACCATAATCATTGTGGTTAAAATGGGGAACAAAATCCCCATCTTCATCTACTAGCCCACACACTGGTGTATTAGCCTTATTACAAGGATGAGCATTAAAATCCCCTAGCCAGATTATATCGCAGGGTTTATTATTTCCTTTCTCCAAATTGGCAATATCTCTTCCCAGAGGGTCCAAGATTGATGCATGATTACTTCCAAAATTATTATTATAAAAATGTATGAGTAACCAATATCTATCTTTATAAAACTCTAGGAGAATAATATGGTAGTATGGAGATAAGTTTAGAAAAGTTTTAACCTTTAAAGGAAAAGTATTAGAGAGTAATGTCAATAGACCACCTTTTGCGCGACCAGCTGCTGAGGGTATGGCAGGCGTATGAAATGAACGATAGCCATTCAAGTGAATCTGGTCAACTTCCCACGTCTCCTGAAGGCACACGATGTCGTAAGGCATTAACAAAGACAGCCAGTCCAAATTGAACTTTTTTTGATTATACCCAGCAATATTCCAAGAAATGACTGCAACAGATTCCGGGGTAATCTCTGTATGTATCGGGCACTGAGACAAAGCTAAACTACCTGTCTGCAAGCTTATATTTGGTTGGTAACTTACAGGAGGGAGAGAAGTTACAGAAGACCCATTGTGTGACGCTGTATGATCATCATTATTGGCTAATAAGCTCTGGTCATCAAGTCAATCACATTCAACCTTGTCTTCCAGTAAGGAAAATCTATTACTAAGAGGTAAAGATAAAGTGGGTTATGGGAAACGTTGGTTAAAAGAACGTAAGGGCAAATGGCCATTGGTTATTTTATAAGCTGGAACTTGGAATAACATGCAGGGTCTATAAAAAAAAGCCAAGTGGGAGTGCACAAATTTCAGAGTAGAGAGTAGGAGTACTTGGTAACAAACCTAGTAGATCACCTACCATGTGGTGGTTGTCAAAATAATGATGATACAGTCCCCTTTGATGGTTTTAGGGGCCCTTCCTACCCAGTTTACCCTCCTGGCCATAATAAGGTGTTGGTACAGATTAAAACTATCCCCTGTATAGTTAAAAAGTCAATGCTGGGATTTGTGGATTAGCTGCTCTGTAGTTTCTTGTTGGTTCACTTTTAATTCTGGTACATTTGCTAGCACTATAACATAGGGGCAGGCTGCTGGTGGAAGGTCTAGCCTTACTCCTGATTTCGCCACATCAACTGGGCGGTGATCAGCCTCCCTCCTGGGGTGAAAACCTATAATGCCACCATCTAGAGGAGCGGTATTTATAGGTGGATGAGCATGGCAATATAATTTCCTGGCAGAACAGGATAAGATAAAACTGAGGGGTGGCATGGGGGGAGATGCGCATTCGGGGGACACCTCTGCTCTCGACTATTTGGGAATTCGTTGGGTTTTGTAGTAAGATGGTTCTATCATTAGGTGGATTCGGGGGTCTGGACGCTGAGTCAGAAGCCACAGAGTGTGGATCCAAAACATTGGGAGAGGCTAAATGATTTAGAGTTGGGGTAGGTAACAAGGATTTCAAGCAGCTAAGGCTGGTTGTTTGTGCTTGTCCCGTCTTACCCCCTCCCCCATCCCCTCCCACCACACAAGAGTGAAAACTATTACACAACGCAGACATCGAATACTCAATTTTTTCCAGTCTCATTATAAGCGGTTGTAAGAGGCGAAAGAGGGATTGTTCCAACTTCCCACATAGGTCATCTAATGATAACGGTGTACCCCCCCCCCCCACTAGGCAAGGGAAGAGTGTCAGTGTCTTGACTGTTAGAGTTCGAGGGCCTTACGGGCTTTGGTGCAGTCTTTGATGCTATAATTTTCTTCGTTCTTCCCCTTCTTTTTTTACCAGGGGGTTCAATTGGTGGATTTTCTTGGGGCGATGGTAGAATTTCTATACCAGTTTCAAAGGGTAAGACAGCATCAGCGGGCACTACAGAGGTCGAAGCAAACAAGGAGCTCTGGCCAGAGAGGTCCGGGCAGGATCCCACCTCTTCAAGCGAGAGGCGCCGTTCCGTGATTTCAATCTCTTTTGAGAGGGCGTCTGCCGCCCTCAGGAGGAAAGCATCTAGAGTATTGGTGAATTACATCCCCTCCTTCAGCCGCCTTGGTTTTCCTTTTAGCCATCTAGAGTGCAGAATGCAGAACACTGTACGTTACAAAAGAAGCCAAAACGTTGGGGGGGTGGCCCAGCCCGGCCTCTTCTGGGCGATGACGGGCATGGACGGACCCGCCCTTGGCCCGGGCTTTGCCCGGGCACGGCCGGGGCACGTCCCGCCCCGCGGGCCAGCATTGACACTTTGTAGGCGCTCTTTGCGCAAGTGAGTATGGGGATTGTAGTCCCCCAGCAGGGCACTTCGCGGGTGCGGCAAACCGCGTCAGGTCAGCGGCCGATTCCGCGGTCTCCAGGGGCCCAGCAGGACAAAGAACTCCTCTCCTAGCAGCAGTAATCACCCCACAGGTTAGAAGGCAGGGACTGAATGGCTAACACTTAAAAATAAAAGAGTTTATGTTACTTGCTGTTATTGTTCGTTAACCCCAGTGAATGCATTCTGTGTGTAATTTATGATGGAAAGATTGCTCAAACGAGAAACACACAAACTTCCCTGGTGGAAAATCATGTTAGCCATTTATGAAATGTTTCTTCTTGATCCGGAGGAGGGTATCTCGGTTTTTGGCTATTGTAGGCTACATGTGATCGTTGCACAAAGAAGGTAACTTCGCCTGAGTAAACAAACATAACAACTGAAGCTGGTAGCCATCATGACACGACACACAAATGCACAACATATAAGGACATTACAAACCGGAAGCAGTTTGCAACTAGAGTCAACTGGAGCTTTTGTTAGGATTAGAAAAATAAGAGCCTTTGCCCCTTCAAATAAATGCAGTATAAGAGAAAAGGTGAATACAAAAATCCATTGAAGAATCAGGAATTATTTAAGCGCCATTTAGTGGCAAATGACAATTACAAAGTATGGGGCATATTAGCAAGGGCACTATCGCCGCTTTAGCGGCACTTTTTGCCGCTAAAGCGGCGATATTTATATCGCCCTATCAGCAAACTGTCTCTAACAGCAGTTAGCGACAGTTTGCGGGCATTAGCGCCCGTTTTTTTACCGCTTTGCATGTCAGCGATATTTATCGCTAATGACATGCAAAGTGGGCGTTCCCGACGAACAAACCTGGGAAACACTCGCTAACAGGCCTATCGCCTATTAGCAAGGTGGCCATGGCCCCAGTTAGCGACGTGAAAAGTCGCGCTAACCGGGGTCATCGCCATTTATTTAACACCTGCAATTAGCAGGTGTTAGCCATACCTAACATGGGGGTGGATTATGCTGATACGACCACAGGGTCGTATCAGCAAGGTGTTCTCCCTTCTCCATGCAACATCGCTGGTTTGTCAGCGATGTTGGCCCATTTCCCCGCTGTCGCTGGAATATTCATCGCCATAGCGCTAATCGTTGCTAATACAGCGTTAGCGTGGCGATATATTCCAGCGATAGCCGGCGATAAAAAAAATCACGCTAAGCAGGGTTAGCGATGATTATCGCCTCTTCTTGCTAATATGCCCCTATATTCTTTCAGCAATGTCCAATGGCCTTTATTGCAGGCGTTGCTGCATGGTGAAGATCTGTATGAGTATATTAAAACATTTTCAGCATAGCTGACAAAAAATATTATAATTAATTGCATAACTGCTAAAAATATATTTTAAAAGGAATAAACTGCAGTAACTTGAACAGGAATTCCAAACAGCTAAGGACCAGAATCAGGTGATTATTGCCGTACACTACCTGGCCCAAGCGGGAATGCCTCTTTTAGCAAATTATGTATAGAGCGCTCACATACTCTTAATTGACGGAGAAAACTCTCCAATAAATAAACAATGAAATACATATCTATATAAGTTAATAAATATAGAAATAGGGCATACCTTTACTTACTGATTTGCATAATGAAAGGGGTATGAAAAGAGGAAGTATGACAAAGCGGGATTGACAATTCCTTTAATCTGATGATTTTCTTGCCAGGACCTCACTTCTCCATAGCGTAAATTATCCTTTACCCACTCAGTAATGATACAGTCGTTTTTCTTTTGCCGCTTCGATTTACGGATCCTTCTCAGGATCTTAGGATTTTTTGCCAAACCAGGCCTAGTGGGGCCTTGTCCTTCAGTCAGGTGAGCATCCTAGTGGGTGGGACTTTTCAAGATTCAATTCCTGACACCTTCAGGATGTTTGCGATATTTCCTTCATGATGAATCAGGTGGCATGGAACGAGAAACATTTGAGCCAGCACATTTGAATATTTTTTTTCCATCACCAGGCTTTTGGAAACTCATGCGATGCGCTGGGTGACTGCATTCACACTCGAACTCACCCATGATACTTTAGTACCATTTGTGCTAGTTCTGTTGAAGTAGGTTTCACACTTGCATTATTGCACTGGATATATCTATTTTGTTGTGCAATTCTTAATTAACTGGTCTCAATCATTTGGCATGGCTGCTCAGTTGATGGTGATACTTTCGCATTTCTTGTCGACAAAGTTTTAGTAAGCATTGCTTGGGTGTACTGGATTACCAAAAGCCTTATGTCTAGAGATACAATGTGCCTATTGTTTGGACTTAATTTATTTTCTAAATCTTCCTGTAACTTAGCATTTGTTACTTTCTGCACAACCTTTATCTCAATAACTCAGCATAGGAGACTCCACAAAAAAGGTCCAGTCCTCTCTTCCTTTCAGTCAGCATCTGCAAAGGGCCGAAGAATACTGCAGGCATCTTCACAAGAGCAACATGTATCGTTGTCCCTTTCCCTAAGAGCTATGTGGGGAATGCTGCAAACATTGATTTAAACTGTTCTACAACCGTAGCGGCCCGTGGTGGGAGTGCTGGGCGGTGACGTAGGGGGGGAGGGGCAGGGTGGAGGGTAGTAAACTACGGAATACGGCCGAATAGAGGTAAGTAGACATAAATAAATAAAACGAATTTTGTTGCGCGCGCTGCATCGCCAAATGCGATGCAGCGCGCAACGGTATTCATTTTATTTATTTATATGTTTACTTACCTCTATTCGGCCGTATTGCGTAGTTTACTACCCCCCACCCTGCCCCTCCCCCGCCCCACGTCACCGCCCGGCAGCACTCCCACCACGGGCCGCTACTGTGACCTACAATCTGTTGATTTACAGCTAAAGGAAGGAGAGTGTTTGACCTAAGGAGCCTTGCCATGTCCACTGCTCTCTCGATTTACACTCTTTTTCTCCATCTTGGACTTTTCTCATGATGGATTGAAAGACAGCCTGCACATTGTTGTGTTGTTGTTGTTTAGGGTGGTTGCCTTGGTTAACTACTACCAATTTCTAGGCACCTAGGCATGCATGTTAACTTTTAATCATTATTTTAAAACACATTTTATTGAAATTTCACATGATTGTCGTACACCATCCATCAAGGAAAAACAATAATCGTACATTCATATCAAATGAGCCTTAGTTCAATGCACAGGAAATTGTAATTGATATGTGCGTTAAAAGTTTTGCAAGTAATCAACCAGTAAGCCACTTTCTTGAGGATGACGACGTTTCCTCACCGTCTAGATGTTATCTTTGATTCATAACAGGATTAATCAATGATTTCTGTTTTGGGTCCAGGAGTGGCAGTAGCACTCCGAGATGAAGCCCTTCCTTGGGTCCCCACAAACTATTCCATACACCGAAAGGAGAGGAAATGGAGCAGGACCAATGTATCTAATGACATCACCCAGCTCAACGTACTCCGCTGTGCACATACAGCCCCCATCATCTCAACCAAAGCCACCTTCTACGGAATTACCATCAACAAAATTGACAAGCAAAAACATTCTTCAAGGCTGTCAAGCGCTGTGGCATAGCAATGCTATAAATCATGTGCTCACCAAGAAGGTCTACAAGATCCGATCATATATCAACAACATGAAATCTATAGATACTCTAGGCCTCCATCCAATTGACTAGCTTTCAACTTCCTCACAGAAATGGTTTTCGGGAACATCCTGAATTCACTTAAAGCACCTAAAAGAAAGACTACATCCATTATCCATCATTAAAGCATTTCAAGAAGATACCCTCAAAACTCTCAACAACATCCTTAATATCTCCCTCAGTTCAGAAACACAGGGCTTGCCCTCGTTCTCCTGAAGAAACTAGTTTTGAAACCAGAGGACCTTGCCAGCGTCCACCCCATCACACACTTACCTACACTAAGAAAGCAGTTTGCATTCAATTACAGGAGCAGACCAATAAGTACAATCTTCTGTAGGATTCCCTATCCAGCTTCAGACCATTCTGCTGACCAAAAATAGCTACCTTTCAAGTAGTCAGCGACGCTCTCCTCACCAACGACAGAAACAACTCCTCTCGCCGGATCCTGCTCGAATTCTCTGCACACTTTGTCATAATAGGCAAGCAAGCACTAATTTACATTTTAGAAAAATCCATGACCTTCTCTAATATATTTATACAATGGTTTACCTCCTACTGTGCCAACTGCCACAAGCTCATACAGATTTGAAAAATAAGATCTGAAAAAAAAACCCTGTTTCCTGCAGAGTAGTTTAGGGTTTCCTACTCTCTCCTATCGTGTTCGCTCCATAGATCACTTTGCGGCCTTACCATCGATAATAACACTAGTATTCATTAATATTCTGACAGCACTCAAGTCTACCTCAAAGTCTCCTCAGCCTGTAGTATTCAGCAACTTAAAATCTGCTTCAGGCTAATGCTGAATTGAATGTCAATTAGTTATCAAAACGTAACCTAACAAATATAGAGTTTCCCCTTTTCGACTACAGTTCCAAAAGACAACAAATTCAAGATTTTCTATCAAACATGAACATAGATGGCTTCACCCCTCAGCTAAGAGACAACGCATTACATTCATCTTTAGACCTCATCTTCAAAGAACACATTACTGGAAAAACCAAGACAGCTAATTACCAAATCGCCTTCATAACAAAGTGAAGCCCTTTCTTCTTCTTACTAATTTTAGAACGAATGTGCAAGATGGGCAAGCCCTGGTCTTCCTACACCCGGATAAAGGTAATGCTGTGCTTAACAGCCTCCCATATACCTACGTGGGACCACTCAAAGACATCCTGCACACCACAGCATGTCACAGAAATTGCTAGAAATATTCAACCATATCACCCAACTATAAAGAAATGTCACTGGCACCTGCAAGACCACCTGCATCACCTACAAGCCCATCAGAAATGATACCTCAACTTACCTGGCCAGGAAACAACTAATCACTGCAGCAGACAGTCCCATAGCAGAAGTCAGATCATTGCCACACTGGAAACAAAATGTGTAAGAAATTAGAATGCCTACCTTTTGTTTTTTAGTCTAGGCTCGAAGAACCTGGAAAAACATCCCCAGCAACATCAAAACTGCAAAAACCCTTCTACATTTCCTCGAGGAACACCATTCCCCATACAAAAAGAACATGCCTGTTACCTGCTTCTCTGCAGTAATCTATTTGGAAATAAAATGCAATAACATTATGTTAGATAAGGGGTGTCCACCGTTCAAAGTCATGTTTTCAGGATAAGTATTGACTGTTTAATTGAGTTCCATTTAGATTAATTCTATGGAAATATTTCCGCCGATCAAAGTCGGATTTCCAGGATAAGCACAAGCCAAATCTGAGTTATTCTCAGAGAGAGAAGAGGTAAACACTCTTTTTGAATCCAGCAGGCAAAACCTGTGAGCCTGGCCTGTATTTTACTGGCCTAGCTATTGATTTAAGAAAAGAGTTTTTCAAACTCATTTATTACAAAGAAAATGCAGAAAATAGATATATCACACCTCAGGGCTGTCACCTTCATTGCAAACTTTGCATCCTGTTTTATTCCGATTCCCTGCAGTTTATGTTTTTGATCGACTTCATATGCACATCCCCTGAGGTTTATGTTTGTAATCGCCGTGAATGGTCTGGATTGATGTGATACAGACTGCTACCGCGATTTAAATACCCACAGCTTACTGAAGACTGGAGACTCTGAAATGTGTGTAGGCCTCTTTAGCGTTTATGATGGCTTCACACTGTGCCTTTTCAGTGTGGTCCAATTACCATTTAATAACTTAAATTTTTGTAAGGTAAAAGGGCACACACAAGGCTCATTGCCAGCTTTTCCTTTGCCGCTGACCAGTAAATTCCATCATGCCAAAGATTTCCGAACAGCTCAAAATCAATCAAAATATCTTTTGCCAAGTTGGAATCATAAACCCTGCCAAAACAGACAGTCGGAAAGGAAACATGACATTCCTACTAGGATTTGGCATGCTGTTACTATGGAGAGTGCAAAAATACTGAGTTCAATTTACATCATACAGCTTTTACAACACACCATGTATGCTGATGCACTGGGCTGTTCCAAATTGAAAGAACAGGTATAGACTCACAGAGGACAAGCAGAACAAGTAACTGCTCTTCACCATCTTATACAAAGCAGTCATCTCAGTGCTAGTTCTAACGGACAGACTATCAATTCCTGGACAAGAAGACTGGAACCAGCAGCCATCTTACTTAACCATAGCTCCAACACAAATGTAGCTTTTAGGTGGGCAAGGACACGTTTCACTTTTAAGGTTGTTTTCACATGGTCTATTTCATTCACCAATAGCGAACAGACAAAGCGTCTTGTGACAAGACCACAAACAAAGAGACATCTTAAAGGAGCAATAGACAATCTCTGCACCATCTTGGATTGTTATGGAAGCAAATCAAACTTGGTCAACTTCAGAGCACGGTTTGCTGTCATGGATTTGGCTACAATCCAAGACTAAAATCACTCACTTTCACTTCTGGGCTTAGCACTATCATTTGAGGAACATAAAGGCTTGCTTTACAGGCATCTGTAACACAGTTAATATCATGTAGCAAAGAATCCACCAGCATGGATCATATCAGATAGGCATCATTAGGACTCTCATCAGCACCACTTTACACCACATGGAATACTTTAAAGTAGAGGTCCACCACTCACACTGACAATTTCGTAGCGCAAGTACCCAAAACATATTCTGTTTTCAGAACAAATAGTAAGTTGCATAGGCAAAATCAGTGAACAAGCATTAATCACAATCTGTATTTCACAGAGCAAGATCCATTAATATGGTTAGACTCACAAGATAAAAGCCAACTGTAACAATAATTTACTGTGAGAAACATTTATTCGCATAGCCACTTACAAAACAATCAAAAGCTTCAAGAAGAGTCAATCTCATCATTAGGTTAATAAATAAGCGAGGATCAAGCGAACATGCAAAAATAATATGGACACCTTCATAAAACATATGCTTGTCACGTGAGCAGCTTCACAGATGTAAGGTATTCATAGGGGTTTAAGTGGGATGAAAAAACTTGCGGGTCTCTCAAAGGGGCGTGGTCGATGTAATTAAAGGTGTGGCTTAAAAACACATCAGCTAAACATCTGTGCTTAGCATAGTGTGCTGCCCGACTAGTATTTTGCTACTTCTGTCGTTGCATGCATAATAATACAACACATAACATTACACCTACAACAATCCAGTACTATTGGCTTTGTCAATGGTTGTTAATAGCATAAGATAAATAAGCAACAGCTATGGCTTCGTTGTACATCATATTGAAAATGTTTCAGTTCTGAAATGATGAGACTGTGCAAGAACTATAACGAGTCTCTTTGAAGTTACATCACAGGCAGTGAAGGGTGGCACTGCTGCAGAGTTATTATATTTGTTTCACCCTGATGGTGAGGGCAGAAATGGAGAGCCTGATAGAGACCCGTCTTAGCACCTGCTTTTTAGAACCGCTGGCGCCGAGCACCGGCAGGACCCGGCCCACTTAAAGCACTGGGTATTTATAACTACAACTTTATGGGGCAGGTGGTAAGCACATTGAAACAGCTTTTAGAAGCAGATACGCATCAACTGCATAACCAACTTCAAATATTTAGTAATAACAGGAAAAACTTAAATGAGCAAACATCCCTTAACTGCAGTGCTTACTTTGAGCCAGTGATTGCCGGTGGGGGCCACTGACACTCATTTATGGGATCGGTGGGGTCCACCGGCACTCATGTTTGGGGACTGACATTTATTTTTCCTCATCCAACATTTCCCGACAGCAAAATAGGGAGAATGCAGAAAAGAGAAAGACGGAAACACAGTCACAAAGGGAGAAAGCAGGAGCCTGCAAAAGTGAGATAAAGGAACAGGGAGTGTCTGGATGTTGGTTAGAGAGGCAAGATGTGAATTCCAGACTATGCAGCCTTGGTATTCTGTGCACCGGTGCCGCCTGCGGGCTTCTAAGCAGAGATTTGTGCAGCGTACGCATTCTTCAACAAATTAAGCACTGAAACCCAAATAGACATTAAACACATCCAGGTACAAGTGAGCTGCGCCAGACTTGGAGCGTGATGCCATAACACAATGACTTTCTCAAATCGGCCAATCATGACATGCCAAGCTTTACAGAACAAGTCCATCTTCATGGAACAAGCATCAATCTCATGCCTACCCAAACGTCACAATCAATCCTAAAGCCAGCTCTACAACACCAAAGTCAAGAACAGCTTCGGGACCAATGATACCAGGTATTAAGAGACCAGCAGCTCTCACATGGTAATAGATTTTTTGAGGAATCACTAATGATTATTCTTTTAGAAGGTATAGTCATTCATTAAAGAGCCAGCTTAATTAGATAGGCTTCAATAGTACAACCAACCTTATAATGAACCTTATATAACACACTTATATTCACTGATTATAAGCCTGAGTAATGAACCTGGTTCTTTGGGAAATTGAGTTTCAATAATAGAGACAGCTGCATGTCAGGGCTGGACGTAGGGGTTGATTCTTTACATCTTTCTTGGATGTTATGAAGGTGTTTATTGGATGCAGAAAATATGTTCCCTAGAAATTAATGCCAAAAATCCCACGGAGGAAAAACCCCACGGATCGATAAACCTCCAATGTGCTGAGCCACAATTGCATGTTGGTTCTTTTAAAGCTGAATCTTTGGAACTGGGTATGACCGCAACTGCAGTTTTCAGGACTGCCACAGAGTGGAACTTGCAGGACTGAGGAAGAACTGGAGTAGAACTTAAGTGGAACACGAAATGGCAGGACTAGGCCACAATTAGAGCTGGCAGGACTGGCAAAGAATTGGAGCAGACAGGAGTTCAGCAGAACCTGCGCTTGTGGAACAGGAACAAATCAGGGATGGCAGAACAGGGTCAGAAGTGGTGCTTGCAGAAGTGCAGTAGATGTGGACACCTGACACCAAAGGGCCAAATCCAGAATAGGAACTACCTGACAGTAAAGGGTTGTTCTGTTCCTAGAAAAGGAACCATCTGACAGGCAAAACCTCATCCCAGAACACATGCGAGCAAAGGGCTGTTTTCAGATATGGACTTCTATGAAACATTTAAAGGTATCCACCTCTCCCTCTCCCTCTCCCTCTCCCTCTCCGACCCCCACCCCCCTCCTCCTTGAATTGAGTGGCTCTGTCCCATGACACATCCTGGTAAAAGATTTTGCTGTACACTGTTGGAGTGTCGTCTGCAATATTCAAACCCCATTTAAAATGATGCCAAGTCTGAAGAATGTCGACGTACTAGTTCAGCAAAAGGCACACAAATGATGGACAGAATGTGGAACAAATCAAAACATTCACCCCCAGTCAAGAGATCTGGGTTAAATCCATCGTTCATATGCTCACCATGCCACCCCAGTTTAGACCCAGCCATATGCAAATCAGTCTTGACCCTGTTCCTCTTGGGAACAGTCCAGCCCAAACTGCCAAGCCATGTCCTCCCTGGACCAGAAACAAGCCTCCTGGGACCAGTTTCATGGTTTCACCCCATATCAGCCAGGCTAGCTTGAATCCAGTGGCACAGTGAGCCCGAGACCCACATCTGGGCATACCCGGCGCACTTAGGACGAGAAAGCAAAAGACACAAAATGATGGACGGAATGTGGAACAAATCAAAACATTCACCCCCACTCAAGAAATCTGGGCTTAATCCATCGTTCTTATGCTCACCATGCCACGTATTAGTCAAGAGCACTAGTATTTAAAGATTCGATTTGAAACGTTCTAGGCTCAAATTAAGTATCTGTTACGGAGGCAAAGAAGTTGCAGCTATGTTTATTTCTTGGAGCAGATGCTAAGTATTAAGGGGACTCTGTAGTGATTATTGGCTTAGCCACCTATAAAGTCACTGATACAGAGCAACCTTTGACCCGGGGAGAGGAAAGCCTCCTTCTGACCCACTGCAGTCCACATTTCTCTCCGCCCGGCATGTGGAACCAAAATGATCCTGCTGGGAAAAGTGGAAGAGGTGGAGAGTTAGAGACAAATGTAAGGCCTGCATTATGATACTAGCGGACCTTTCTGCACCAACTGTCCCCATTTATCCTAAGGTTTGCTAAATCAGCCATAACAGGCTACAGGCATAGAGGTTACCACCATCCCATGGCTCATATCACACCTAGAAAGTCACACACACTAATTTAAGCTTTAATTCTTCTCCTCGAAATCTTGAGGAATGCTGCAAAGATCATCCCTCTCACCTGTCCAGTTCAGTGCACACCTGGTCCCTCTCGCCCATATCCTGGGGTGTTTGAGGTAGGTTTACACATGTTCAGGGACGATACCCAGATCCATCTAAGAAAACATAATGGGTCATGGCGGTGGCGACTGATTGCTTGTCAAACTACTTGACTTGGATGTATGAGAATTAACCATGCTTTAAGGGGGTCACACCTCAGATCACAATGCTGATCCAGGCAGCCCCCACAACACTACTCATTCAGAAAAGGCTGCATGACACTAGCATTGGCTTTATCACATAGCTCATAACACCACCAGCAAAAAAGACACCTAAGGATGCTGGCCCTCAACATTCTTGCCTTTCACAACACCAACAGCAGACAGTTTATAGCAGATTTCTCCACAGGAAACACTCCTCTCTCTGCCAACTCCCACTCTCTAGGTCTCAAATGGAGAAAGTGTCCTGCGATTCCACCGAGATCTGAATACATTGGCCTCAGGAGGGAAGAAGATTGTGGCAGAACACCAGAACTGTAGTGTAAGAAACTGAGTCATTAGTTGAGAGAGGTGAGATCTCCCTTAAGTAATAAACGCAATTCTTGACAGGGTGAGTCACAAAATTCATTAAATAGACCTGTGCTTAACCCTCAGGTAGCTTGGCACAAAAGTAATCAGGCTTAGCTTAGAGGCAATGTGTAAAGTATTTGTGCAGTACTCACACAGTAATAAAGTGAAAACACAACACAAGAAAAATCCCAAACCAGTAAATTGTAATAAATAATGATACCAAAATGACAAATCTCCAGTAAATAGAATTGGAGATGTGAATTTTTAAAGTTTTCAGTAGAAATAGCTCCAAACAGCACAAAGTGTCAATCGCGGTCATCTGGTTACTCTGGACCAGGTCAAAGTCAAAAGTTAAGACTGACTGTGATGGAGTGTGGGTGGGATACAGGGACCAAATTTGTCCCAGAAAGTTTACCTTCTAACTGAGAACAGCTTCACACTAGAAGCACTCATCGACAAGGTCTTCAACAGTTAGGCTGCAGTCTAGATCAGGAGAGGGGCTTATTGACGGTGGGTTGCTGAAGTCCCAGGCCTCATTCAGAACACTCACAATGGCGTTGTGGTCATTGTCAGTGTGAAGCACTGGTTGAAAATCGGAACTTCACTTTGGCAGGAAATACGGGTCGGTCGTTGTTGACGCGAAGAGCTCTGGGTGGTGAAGTCTGGGGTCTGTATCTGGGAAGGTTTAGTCAGCAGTCCAAGACAGTTCCTTCATAGACCTCGGTAAAATCCCCTTGTGTTCGCAAGGAGATGGGGATGGTTCTTTTTGATGCAAAAAGCCTAGAGCCTTTGGTTGTTCACCTGAAGTCCAGTTAATGCAGTTTTAGGGTTGAAGGAGTACACTCCAACACCAGCCAAGGGTCCAGGACCTTGGGCTTGAACTCACTCCAGCAGAGGCCAGCAGCAGGGTTCAAACAGCCTCAGCTTGGCAATTGCAGGGAAAGGCATCTGGAAGCTTGTTATGTCCCTGTAGCTCAAACAAGAGGTTGGCCAAATGACCCTTAGAGTCCTTCTGGGGTCCTGGGTTCAAGGCAAACAGGCTCAGTCTTTCTTCAGACTCCAGACTGCATGGCAGTCCTTCTTCTGAGTCTCCACAAGTCATGGAGTATTCTTCTGAGAGGTACTGAGGGTGCCATATTTATACCCATTACAAGTCTGCTGTGTGGTGGTCCCTCCCTTTATCTAACCCTAAACTGGTTCTCAACAGCTCTTCCCTGGGTTTGGCTCCAGTCTGTCTAAGTGTGAGCTGCATTTGCCAGTGACAGGGCAGGCACCTTTTGAAGTCAGGAAGGGGCTGTATACAGACTTCATGCTCAGGCACCTTTTGAAGCTCAGGAATGGATGGGTACAACCCGCCCCGGCCACCCTGCTCAGGAGAAGAAATCTCTCCCCACACCCAAAGCCTTTTTGTCCCCTGTCTAAAAAGAATTCACATCACACCACCGGAGAATCATTAACAGTCATGTGAGCCAGGTTTAGGCCTGGCAAAAAGTTTATTTTGCCAGTTAAAAATGGCAGTTTAAAACTGCACTACAGACTCAAAGGCAGGCCTGAGACATGCCTTACAAAGCTACTTTAGTGGGTGGCACAATGAGTGCTGCATCCTACTGATAGCATTTAATTTACAGGCCTTGGTTATATGTAGTACAATTTACAAGGGATTTATAAGTAAATTAAATGTTCCAATTAGGCAGATACCAATTTCACTATGTTTGGAAGGGAGAGCTCAAGCACTCTTCTACTGGTTAGCAGCAGTAAAGTGTGCAGAGTCCTAATACCAACAAAAACGGGTTCAGCTAAAGTAGGATAAAGAAGGCAAAAATCTGAGTGGATCCTAAGAAAAAGATGGTCTTTTCCAACAAGAAGGCATATATACGCGGCTCCATACCAGATCAAAAAATTGAAGTCCAAGTGTTTACGTTTCTATTCATCTTTTCATCGGTGCTCTGAAGCGACTGTAAAGAAGCATAAACCTTACGCGAAAAACACAAATAAAATAAGTAAATCAACTCATCTATGTGTGCAGATAATTGTGCAGCTGGAGTTAGTGCTACACCAGAAACAGTTTAGATTGCACACTTTGTGGAATCGGAGGTCTTCCTAATACATTAAGGAGTGGCTTGATTTAGAAATCTGACCTCAGTCACACAGGGATATACCTCTACCCACCTAATGGATTCCTCAAACATTGCTAACATGTTGTCTCCCTCACTCACTCAATGACTGCATGGCATTTATATAAATGAATCTTTCTCCACTTATTTATTTTCTTGAAGTAGGGTGTTGTTCTGTTCCCCCTGGGTCGGTAAAGGTAATCTTGAATAATATTGGCATGACTGTAGGAGTGAAGAACCCGGCCCTTTATGTCTGGCCACATCACAGCCCGCTGCACGCCATCTTTCCACCCATGGCGTACGAACGTCAGGCTCTCAAAGGAACCTTCTGTGAGCACTTTTTCCGACCTGTTCAAAGCACCTCTCATTTTGATAAAAGCACATTGAAATACTTCCTGCAGCTTGTTCGGGGAAACACCGAGCAGCCAAATTTATGCCAGTGCTTGTAAGGAAGGGAAAATGAAATCACCTTGTTCTAATGGAATTTCTGTACCCAGGGAGAGGCTTTTAATACAGCTCGTCTGACTCTGTTCTGAACTTGTGACCTGGTATTCATGGATGTCTCCAAGCCAGGGATAAAAGATGATGCCTGTTCGGAAAGAGGGGGGACAGGGTGGGCGCAATGACGGGCAGCAAATTTTGATGAAGATTTTCCAGCCACTGTCAAAAGAGCAGTGTGAAGGCTGGGGAGTGGAGAGAAGATGGGTGGGGCCATGTTGTGTTATGTTAAAGGACATGGTAGGCACTGAAGGTGGACTGTCGGTCTCGGTCATGGTCGCTGCTAGCAGGGATGGGGAGGGGGGTGCTGCAGCACCCCAAAAATAACCACGCTCGAGGTCAGAAGGTGAATGAGCAATAAAGATGCCTTTTACATTTTTTGCTTGTCACATTTGCTGTGTGTTCAAAGACAAAGGTCAAATGTCAGGCTGTTTCTCTTATGGTAAATTGCTGCTTACACTTTTAACATACAGATTGGTTTTTACTTTTCTTTGTCTAACTGCAAAGTGAAAGGATTTTGTAAAAGTGACTTAAGTTACATCTTGCTGAGGTAGACGGAGGGAAAGGAAAGGCTAGGATAGGATGCCAAATTCTTTTCTAACACAAAACAAAATGTAAATAATTATAAATGAAATATATACATTTCAAACTACATCAGCAAAAAGGAAAGCACAGATCAAACACTTTTTTTGTAATTCTGAAGTGTGATGAAGACAACAGTTTTAATAAGATCTAAACAAATCAAGGCACTTTATTGGTGATGCGCAATGATAAATATTCACTGAAACCCGACTTCCTCAGATTATCGTTTGTGTGCTGTATAGTTTTATTAGTAGAACTGCATGTCTATGCGATTCTAGTGGCCACAAGCATTAAGGTACCACGTTATGTACACTGTATTTTTTGCTGCATGACACAGATTCCCTTTCGTTGCTACAGTAGAACCTTCTAGAACCAATACTTCATTGACCCATGTTTCTCGCAGAGGCAGCAGCCAAAAGAAAGTCCTATGTAAAAAAAAAAAAGAAAAGGCCTGAACCCTTTGAGGTGTTCCTGAGATGTCCAGCAACATTACACAAAACGAGAGAGAGCATACAGTTCACTTGGTCAGGAGCCAGCAGTTATACTTATTTTGCAACAAGACCATAATATAGTGATTGCTTTCCTAGTTCCACCCTTCAAACTACCAGTTTTCCATTTCCTTCGTTCTTATCACCTTCATCAGATTCCAGTCACGTACCAGTTTCAGTGAATTCATCCATGAGGAGGAAGATCATAGCTGTTGCTTCTACTGTCCGCTTAGCATGGGAACCAAAGTGCAATTTTCGACCCCTATTGTAGCTCATTTTCTTGGTCCTCAAACTCCAGCGAACCCTCCTGTGGGTAATATGCTGACAATCTCCTTATACAGCATCTGAATCCAGCAGCCTCACAGTGCCTTGCCATTTCCCTGAGCCACAGATTGTCTATTTGCAAAGCTCTTTTGCATGTGTTGAGCCTCTCACTAGCTCAGCCTATTAGATAATGTGATTTTCTTTGTGCCTTAGGGACCTTGCTTCCATGGCTGTTATTTCATGGCTCACACGGGAACATTCCATAATCTACTTTGATAATGTGTTTTATGGTGTTTTATGTCTTTATCATCTCAACGGGTGTTGGTTGCCTGAGTAAGATTGGAGCCAGACCCTCTAAGATTGCGAACTGTGCTATGTTTAATTTTCTGCCCCTGCCCCTTTTATGTAGATTCTCAAGCATGCTATAAATCTAATAATCTATTTGGAAGGGGCAGGTTGGAAATAAATGAGGAGGAATAAAGAAGTGCAAAAAATTCTATATACATCTGTTGGGATGGAAAAGTCAAAACACACAAAATGATGGACGGAATGCTGCACATTGGCAAACATTCACCCCCAGTCACAGATCTGGGTTTAATCCATCGTTATTTTGCTTCACCACGCCACCCCAGTTCAGACATAGCCATATGCAAATCAGTCTTGACCCTGTGCCTCATGGGAACAGTCCAGACCGAATTGCCAAGCCATGTCTTCCCTGGACCGGAATCAAGCATCCTAGGACCGGTTTCAGGCTATCAGCCTTCATCAGCAAGGACAGCTTGACTCCAGTGGCATAGTGAGCACGGGACCCACGTCTGGGCATACCCTACCCACTTAGTGCGAAATGCAAAACACACAAAATGATGGACGGAATGCTGCACATTGGCAAACATTCATCCCCAGTCACAGATCTGGGTTTAATCCATCGTTATTTTGCTTCACCACGCCACCCCAGTTCAGACATAGCCATATGAAAATCAGTCTTGACCCTGTGCCTCATGGGAACAGTCCAGACCCAACTGCCAAGCAATGTCTTCCCTGGACCGGAATCAAGCATCCTAGGACCGGTTTCAGGCTATCAGCCTTCATGAGCCAGGATAGCTTGACTCCAGTGGCGTAGTGAGCACGGGACCCACGTCTGGGCATACCCTACCCACTTAGGGCGAAATGCAAAACAGACAAAATGATGGACGGAATGCTGCACATTGGCAAACATTCACCCCCAGTCACAGATCTGGGTTTAATCCATCGTTATTTTGCTTCACCACGCCACCCCAGTTCAGACATAGCCATATGCAAATCAGTCTTGACCCTTTGCCTCATGGGAACAGTCCAGACCGAACTGCCAAGCCATGTCTTCCCTGGACCGGAATCAAGCATCCTAGGACCGGTTTCAGGCTATCAGCCTTCATCAGCCAGGATAGCTTGACTCCAGTGGCGTGAGTGAGCACGGGACCCACGTCTGGGCATACCCTACCCACTTAGGGCGAAATGCAAAACACACAAAATGATGGACGGAATGCTGCACATTGGCAAACATTCACCCCCAGTCACAGATCTGGGTTTAATCCATCGTTATTTTGCTTCACCACGCCACCCCAGTTCAGACATAGCCATATGCAAATCAGTCTTGACCCTGTGCCTCATGGGAACAGTCCAGACCGAACTGCCAAGCCATGTCTTCCCTGGACCGGAATCAAGCATCCTAGGACCGGTTTCAGGCTATCAGCCTTCATCAGCCAGGATAGCTTGACTCCAGTGGCGTAGTGAGCACGGGACCCACGTCTGGGCATACCCTTCCCACTTAGGCGAAATGCAAAACACACAAAATGATGGACGGAATGCTGCACATTGGCAAATATTCACCCCCAGTCATAGATCTGGGTTTAATCCATCGTCATTTTGCTTCACCACGCCACTCCCAGTTCAGACATAGCCATATGCAAATCAGTCTTACCCTGTGCCTCATGGGAACAGTCCAGACCGAACTGCCAAGCCATGTCTTCCCTGGACCGGAATCAAGCATCCTAGGACCGGTTTCAGGCTATCAGCCTTCATCAGCCAGGATAGCTTGACTCCAGTGGCGTAGTGAGCACGGGACCCACATCTGGGCATACCCTTCCCACTTAAAGCGAAATGCAAAACACACAAAATGATGGACGGAATGCTGCACATTGGCAAACATTCACCCCCAGTCACAGATCTGGGTTTAATCCATTGTTATTTTGCTTCACCACGCTACTCCCAGTTCAGACATAGCCATATGCAAATCAGTCTTGACCCTGTGCCTCATGGGAACAGTCCAGACCGAACTGCCAAGCCATGTCTTCCCTGGACCGGAATCAAGCATCCTAGGACCGGTTTCAGGCTATCAGCCTTCATCAGCCAGGATAGCTTGACTCCAGTGGCGTAGTGAGCACGGGACCCACGTCTGGGCATACCCTACCCACTTAGGGCGAAATGCAAAACACACAAAATGATGGACGGAATGCTGCACATTGGCAAACATTCACCCCCAGTCACAGATCTGGGTTTAATCCATCGTTATTTTGCTTCACCACGCCACCCCAGTTCAGACATAGCCATATGCAAATCAGTCTTGACCCTGTGCCTCATGGGAACAGTCCAGACCGAACTGCCAAGCCATGTCTTCCCTGGACCGGAATCAAGCATCCTAGGACCGGTTTCAGGCTATCAGCCTTCATCAGCCAGGATAGGTTGACTCCAGTGGCGTAGTGAGCACGGGACCCACGTCTGGGCATACCGTACCCACTTAGGGCGAAATGCAAAACACACAAAATGATGGACGGAATGCTGCACATTGGCAAACATTCACCCCCAGTCACAGATCTGGGTTTAATCCATCGTTATTTTGCTTCACCACGCCACCCCAGTTCAGACATAGCCATATGCAAATCAGTCTTGACCCTGTGCCTCATGGGAACAGTCCAGACCGAACTGCCAAGCCATGTCTTCCCTGGACCGGTTTCAGGCTATCAGCCTTCATCAGCCAGGATAGCTTGACTCCAGTGGCGTAGTGAGCACGGGACCCACGTCTGGGCATACCCTTCCCACTTAGGGCGAAATGCAAAACACACGAAATGATGGACGGAATGCTGCACATTGGCAAACATTCACCCCCAGTCACAGATCTGGGTTTAATCCATCGTTATTTTGCTTCACCATGCCACTCCCAGTTCAGACATAGCCATATGCAAATCAGTCTTGACCCTGTGCCTCATGGGAACAGTCCAGACCGAACTGCCAAGCCATGTCTTCCCTGGACCGGAATCAAGCATCCTAGGACCGGTTTCAGGCTATCAGCCTTCATCAGCCAGGATAGCTTGACTCCAGTGGCGTAGTGAGCACGGGACCCATGTCTGGGCATACCCTTCCCACTTAGGGCGAAATGCAAAACACACAAAATGATGGACGGAATGCTGCACATTGGCAAATATTCACCCCCAGTCATAGATCTGGGTTTAATCCATCGTTATTTTGCTTCACCACGCCACCCCAGTTCAGACATAGCCATATGCAAATCAGTCTTACCCTGTGCCTCATGGGAACAGTCCAGACCGAACTGCCAAGCCATGTCTTCCCTGGACCGGAATCAAGCATCCTAGGACCGGTTTCAGGCTATCAGCCTTCATCAGCCAGGATAGCTTGACTCCAGTGGCGTAGTGAGCACGGGACCCACATCTGGGCATACCCTTCCCACTTAAAGCGAAATGCAAAACACACAAAATGATGGACGGAATGCTGCACATTGGCAAACATTCACCCCCAGTCACAGATCTGGGTTTAATCCATCGTTATTTTGCTTCACCACGCCACCCCAGTTCAGACATAGCCATATGCAAATCAGTCTTGACCCTGTGCCTCATGGGAACAGTCCAGACCGAACTGCCAAGCCAGGTCTTCCCTGGACCGGTTTCAGGCTATCAGCCTTCATCAGCCAGGATAGCTTGACTCAAGTGGCGTAGTGAGCACGGGACCCACGTCTGGGCATACCCTTCCCACTTAGGGCGAAATGCAAAACACACGAAATGATGGACGGAATGCTGCACATTGGCAAACATTCACCCCCAGTCACAGATCTGGGTTTAATCCATCGTTATTTTGCTTCACCATGCCACCCCAGTTCAGACATAGCCATATGCAAATCAGTCTTGACCCTGTGCCTCATGGGAACAGTCCAGACCGAACTGCCAAGCCATGTCTTCCCTGGACCGGAATCAAGCATCCTAGGACCGGTTTCAGGCTATCAGCCTTCATCAGCCAGGATAGCTTGACTCCAGTGGCGTAGTGAGCACGGGACCCACGTCTGGGCATACCCTTCCCACTTAGGCGAAATGCAAAACACACAAAATGATGGACGGAATGCTGCACATTGGCAAACATTCACCCCCAGTCACAGATCTGGGTTTAATCCATCGTTATTTTGCTTCACCACGCCACCCCAGTTCAGACATAGCCATATGCAAATCAGTCTTGACCCTGTGCCTCATGGGAACAGTCCAGACCGAACTGCCAAGCCATGTCTTCCCTGGTCCGGAATCAAGCATCCTAGGACCGGTTTCAGACTATCAGCCTTCATCAGCCAGGATAGCTTGACTCCAGTGGCGTAGTGAGCACGGGACCCACGTCTGGGCATACCCTTCCCACTTAGGGCGAAATGCAAAACAAACAAAATGATGGACGGAATGCTGCACATTGGCAAACATTCACCCCCAGTCATAGATCTGGGTTTAATCCATCGTTATTTTGCTTCACCACGCCACCCCAGTTCAGACATAGCCATTTGCAAATCAGTCTTCACCCTGTGCCTCATGGGAACAGTCCAGACCGAACTGCCAAGCCATGTCTTCCCTGGACCGGAATCAAGCATCCTAGGACCGGTTTCAGGCTATCAGCCTTCATCAGCCAGGATAGCTTGACTCCAGTGGCGTAGTGAGCACGGGACACGTCTGGGCATACCCTTCCCACTTAAAGCGAAATGCAAAACACACAAAATGATGGACGGAATGCTGCACATTGGCAAACATTCACCCCCAGTCACAGATCTGGGTTTAATCCATCGTTATTTTGCTTCACCACGCCACCCCTGTTCAGACATAGCCATATGCAAATCAGTCTTGACCCTGTGCCTCATGGGAACAGTCCAGACCGAACTGCCAAGCCATGTCTTCCCTGGACCGGAATCAAGCATCCTAGGACCGGTTTCAGGCTATCAGCCTTCATCAGCCAGGATAGCTTGACTCCAGTGGCGTAGGTAGTGAGCACGGGACCCACGTCTGGGCATACCCTTCCCACTTAGGGCGAAATGCAAAACACATGAAATGATGGACGGAATGCTGCACATTGGCAAACATTCACCCCCATTCACAGATCTGGGTTTAATCCATCGTTATTTTGCTTCACCACGCCACCCCAGTTCAGACATAGCCATATGCAAATCAGTCTTGACCCTGTGCCTCATGGGAACAGTCCAGACCGAACTGCCAAGCCATGTCTTCCCTGGACCGGAATCAAGCATCCTAGGACCGGTTTCAGGCTATCAGCCTTCATCAGCCAGGATAGCTTGACTCCAGTGGCGTAGTGAGCACGGGACCCACGTCTGGGCATACCCTTCCCACTTAGGGCGAAATGCAAAACACACAAAATGATGGACGGAATGCTGCACATTGGCAAACATTCACCCCCAGTCATAGATCTGGGTTTAATCCATCGTTATTTTGCTTCACCACGCCACCCCAGTTCAGACTTAGCCATATGCAAATCAGTCTTGACCCTGTGCCTCATGGGAACAGTCCAGACCGAACTGCCAAGCCATGTCTTCCCTGGACCGGAATCAAGCATCCTAGGACAGGTTTCAGGCTATCAGCCTTCATCAGCCAGGATAGCTTGACTCCAGTGGCGTAGTGAGCTCGGGACCCACGTCTGGGCATACCCAGTCCCCTGCATGGTGACGCACATGCACTCTTGCCCTGAGTGCCCCAGCTGCATGGATATTTGGATCCCTGGTAGATCTCCTACCTCTGTCAAGGAGAACTTTTTGAAATATCGCCTAGGCATACTTCCTTCTTTATTACATCTATCGTTCTGGAAATGAAATCCAACCCTGAGCAGATGCCTTTTATGTGATGATGGCAAAGAAGATCTGCCTCACCAAAACTGTTCCTGTAAGGAGCAAACGGCTGAATGCAGACTACTGCGAAGAACATTTTTTAACCAAAGAGGAATCCGCACAGGCAAGCAGGCGGTGCTGGCCTGCTTACCTCCAGATTTGCAGCTGAATTACCGCCTTGTGAGGTTCCTTAAAAAGGTGGAAGGGAAAAGGGCAGCAGTGGACAGTCCGCATGGGCTGGCTAAGGCCCCTGGACCTTCTATCATACATCCCTCCTCCTGAAAGGCCCATGGACTGCCCCGTTTCAAGCCCAATCTGTAAACATCTATTTATTTGACAATTTGAGCACACTGCAAGAAGCAGGGCTTGAGCTGCGGGGGGGGGGGGGTTCTTCGAAATTTGATCTATAGGCATGGTAACAGCGGGGGCAGTATTAGGTTATCTCCGACTAGTCTTGACTGTGCTTATTTGCCTTTGTATGCACTTTATGAATTGATATGAAGCCTGCTTGGATTGTGCTATAACATTTTATATACAGCTGGAACTTTAATGATAGATAAGCATTCGGGACCATTAACCATGCACTTTATGAATTGATGTGCTCCTTGTCCACATGTTAGCATACTTTCAATTTTACCATAACTGTTGATTGGAAACTTGTTATTGTTATTGAATCTCTCGTTTTAAATAGCCATAAAGTTCAAATTTGCAAAGGTCTGCTACCTTGCACTTTAAGATATAAAATACACTTTACATTTACGCCAGATTTTTAATACATTTTTATCTATACCGGACGATCTCAATCTTGTAATTGATGCCTGGTTCTATTTCTATCGAACTGTTTTAATTTTTGTTTTATAATGCTTTTAACGTTGCAATGGTTATAATTAACCAAGCAATACTAATAAACTTGACTTGATGTGGTAGATTTCTGGGTATGGGCGAACATGCATCATGCATGTGAACCATGACCTAGGCCTGGCTCACGGTAATGTCATTTTGTTAGACCAGGTGGGTCACAGCAAGCATTCCTGTTTTAGTGGCAGAGGACTACTGCCCTTGCCAGGAGTTAAGTGACACGAGCTCAGTGGTGGCAACATACTCGTTTTGTATTTATTAAGAATCAGTAGTGTGAACAGGTCTTTTACCTGTGTCACTGGGCTGGTGTCTACTGGCCTATTCATGTAAAGTTCCACTGATGTGGACTTAACTTACCCTGGGCCTACATTGTGACTCTATATAAGACCAGGTAGCGCATGATACTTGTGTGTGTTTGCTGAGATGTATGTGTGCTCCTGTGTGTTCCATTTTGGAAGTCTAGGGTCTGGAAAGGCTAGTGAAGGCAAGGACTGCAACCTCCAGACAGGAGATGTGGATTGCTGGCATTCCTGAGATACGGAGTGAGAACACTCACACTGGATGAATTGTAGCAGATCACCCTGTGTGCACATCAAAGGTCTCTTTGATTTTAGGTAGAGTTACTGGTCAGTGGGGACTGGGTTCACTGTACTGTGAAATGGTGTGTCTGATAAGGTTGGCACTGTAGTACCTGGGAATCATGATAGAGGGAAATGCTTATGCCTTTGAACCTTTATGAGGCATATTTCTGTGTAGGCTGCCAGATGTGATACCCAGTTACTTCCTTGACCTGTGTTATGGGTCAATCAAAATTGGAGCCAATCCTGCTGTGGCAGACTGTACCTTTGACCATGGACAGGATAGGGGGGAGGTGACTTCAAAGAAGTTAATGCCTAAAACAGGCATATCGAAGGACTAAGTACTAAGTCACATCAGTGTCTGGATTTGGATTATAAAGGTGGGCACCTGAGTCTCTCAAGCTGTTCAACAACAGTGTTCAACAGGAGAGATTGCCAAGATTTCTTGCTGGTGGACTAAGGACCAAGGTCTTCTAGTCTCCCTGGTAGTTGAGGGGCCATCACCCACAAAATCAAAACCACTTGCCCTGAGCCTGAAGCACCAGCCTGAAAAGAGTGAGGCTCTACAGGGATTCTGTTGAGTGAATCCCAGTGAGTGAAGTGTGACAAGCCTGGTCTGGTCAGGACCACTGAAAGAGTGCGGGCCGCCTATACGTTCTTGCAAAGTCAGTGACCCCCATGTGCCAGGAAAGAGACACTGTGAAACTAGGACCATCGCCTGGTGCCAGCGAAGTCGGCAACTACTGTATGCCAGGAGGTGGCTACCCTGAAACTAGGTCCAGCACCCTTGTGCAAGCAAAGCTGATGACCCCTGTGTGCCAGGAGGGGGCCACCTTGAAACTAGGTCTGTTGGCCTTGTCCAAGCAAAATCTGCAAATCCTGTGTGCCATGAGAAGGCCACAGCGAAGGTAAGGCTGTTGCCCTGGATTGACGTACCAAGGCTGCTGTGAAGAACACTTTTCGAGTGCCAAAAAAGCCACGGAGAGGACGTCTGAAACCGACGCAGGACATCCTAAGACTGAAGAGTCCTGAGGCATCATGGAGGAAAGACCATAAGAGGTTGCAGACTCTCAGCATCAGGAGACTGAATCCCACAAAGACTCACCGCAGTTCTTCTGCTGTTTCTGGCTGCCATTGGGTTGGCTAAGACTCTTTGAGGTCATTGAGCCTGTCAGGTACTTGCATGAACTTAGCACGTAGCACTACTGAAGATGACTCTTAAGCCCAAACTTAGCTTTTGTCACTTGGAGACTAGCATGGCCCACATCTGAAAAACACCTCCATAATTGAATGGGGAATAACCAACCCAACTAGAAGGGACAGAGGAATTTGGGGATACCGAAACAGGACGATCTAGCATGCTGACCGTAAGAGAGTAAGGACATTATTTAGTGTGTTGCCTCTATGCTTTTGTGCTTTTATTAAAACACTACGTTTGTCATAAAAGCAAGTAATTGACTGATCAGTTTATTGTTACTTCAAGTCTTACGCCTATAAATGTCGCGCACCTACCTCCCCTCTGAAAGGCTTTGGAATGCTCAACCAGCCCTAACACTGACAATCCAGTGCTGAAAGGGGTAGTAATTTAACCCATAGTAGGAGTAAAAGGTCACAACTCCCCAAAGCAGGGCCCAGTAACCCCTTTTTGCCCCATGGCCCTCTGAAAGGAGTTTTTGAAAACATCTTGAAAATGATAGAGAGTGTTTCAACTTACATACCAAGGGGCATATTTATGAGAGCTTTGTGTCATGCTTGCACAATGCAATGTAGTACATACACGACACAAACCTCAAAGTCATATTTATGAAGCCGACCAAAGCCACTGTGCGTGGCTTTGAATGGCATCAAAAACATGGAGTAATGCAACGCTGCACAAATCGCTGTGTTGCATTACTCTGTGCAAGGGAGGCGTCCCATGAGCACCTCGGTAGGTGTTCCCACACAAATTCCATGTTTTTGACACATTTCCAGAGTTACCAAACCTGGTAAACCTGGGATTGCGCCAAAAAGATACGTCTTCCCAGGTGAGGTGTAACGAGGAGAAATACCTTTATTTCTCTTCGTTTTTCCCTCTTTCTGTGTGTGCTGCATTCTGCAGAAATATAGAAAGAGGAAAACGCCTCTCAGGATTGATTTTGTGAAGGAAGGTGCCCCTTCCTGCACAAAAACAATCCTCTGCACAAAAACAATCCTGCCTACAACACAGGCACCCTTGCACCATGGTGCAAGGGTGCCTGCATTGGCACTAGGCTGCCAAATGGCACGCGCTCAGGGGGAAAGAACAGGAATGTGCTGTATTGGATAAAAACGGTGCATTCCTGCCCTTTCCCTATGACGCAGGGCAGCAGAGCAAGGTAACTTTCTGCGCTGCTTTGTGCCACAGATCTCACAAACATGACCCCTGAAGTATATGGACTACCTGTTATCCCTATGCCTTTTTACCAATTTGAAATAATTGAGTTGGAAAATGCAACTTTAGGCCAACATGTTTTTAAAGTTCTCTTGGTCATAACTCTTTCCTCTGCCACCAACATCCATGTGAAGACTTGGGTTTGATTGACATAACGTGGAAATGTTCAAATATTTTATGAGTGCACCTTCGGAACCTGCCTGTGAAACCTCTAGTGGAATACACAGTTTGACTTTTTTCAATGGGAGGGATTGGAGAATCACTTTGGGAACTCACCTGAGAGAACAAAATGACACTTTGGCTTTATTTCCTAATTGAAATTCGGGGATAACTTTTACATGGTCACCAGCTACCACTGGTTGAGGAAGGCCGACGATTAATCAGTTGCACTGCCACCTGCTCATTTCTCAGAATGGATTCTGCTGCTTTAATGAAACTCTAATGGGCTAATCTCAAAATATAGATATATTCTCATCTCCCTCACTGCAGCAGACGTTCTTTGCTATTTGGCGTACTGGTTTGTAATACCAACCAACCATACATGACTCATTAATGGAAACTGACCTCACCTCGTTGGCATTATATCTGTTTTAGATCGCTGCAAACTCCTATATCAGAATGCTGCATTTGATTGCCTGATATGGTTATCCGGCTCACCAGGGGGTTGCAAGGTGAGCTCATAAAATCTTTCTTATATTCTGGTAGAAAATGCCTATCTTCTGAGGGATGTTCCTTCTCTTTCACTCAGGCCCTATTGAGTTATTTTGTGTGCCGTGAGGAAGAGGGAAAAGATCACCCGCGTTTGTATCTATTGGTACCTGTAGCGCAACCCTAGCTAGGAAGCAAGGGAGCACTGTACATTACTTGGCGGGGGGGGGGGGTGGTTGGGAGGCAATCTACGAGATCGTGTACATCAAGTGGAGATTACACAAGTGCACTTCACGTCTTGTAGGAGATAGAACATGCCTGTGCAGGTAAGGGCAGTGGGGCAGCGGGGCGGGGCGGGGCGGGGGGGGGGGGGAGAGGGGATTCGACAGATGACGACGAGGGAAAAATTAAATAAATTATTTACTTTCCCTCGTCATCGTCTGTCGAAAATAGGCAAGGAATGGCACCACCGCTCCACCGCTTTTACCTGTACGGGCCACAGCAGCTACATGGATTTGGTGAAGGTTTGGTTAGGGGAGAGCCAACATGAAAGGGTGAACCTCTGCAGTCACAGGAGGAAACAAATATAGCTCCTGTTGCAAATATAAACCTGTCACGTGCTCCGTCTGCCCAAACTCAAGAACGATATTGCAACTTCGTTAGAGCACTGGCAGGTATCCTGCAAGAACCTGGCTGCCTGACTGGAGGAGTGCAAGCTTGGATGTTGTTTTAGGAATTCTAAGGAGCATCGTGGCGTCTTGCTCTTTGTCCTGTAGAGCAAGTCAATGGACAGCACAGCCACCAAGAACAACATATAATCAACACATCTTACAGAGAGAAAAGTTCCAACTGACTGCATACCTGCCAACTTGAAGAACAATCTCACCGTGTGAGGAGGAGGCGGGGCCTCATGCTGAGAAGCACCCACGAGGCACTTTTGAACCCCAGCCCGTCCTCAAGCCCTCTCCCTCCCCCCAAAAAAGCCTGCTGAGGCTGGTGCCGATGTCCTGGGCTGTTTTCACACCCCTTAATGGACGTCGGCAGTTCAAAGCCTCGGAAAACGAGCTGGAAAACCACTATTTAAAGTGGTTTTCAGCTCGTTTTCCTTGCCACTGTGTGATATCGGCTCCTCATCGGTAGACCGTGTGATGGGTGGCACTGTGTGAGTTGGCAGGTATGTGGGTGAATAAAGTCATAGTAGGTCTGAGAGCCCAACCGGAAACTACCAAACAAAGGGACATTCTGGATTGCTTATTTTTGGAGATGCAACTTTGGTTGAAGAAAACAGTTTTTTTTTAATTTGCATTGAGTGGTCATTTTCATTGACCATAACGTACGAGTTCTGCAGACGACCGAAGCCATTGAATGTCTAGGAGTTAAATTCTGTTTAGCAGCGAGTTCCCAAAGCTGGTAGCATATTGCAGTCCTTTGTCTGACTCGGACGCTTCTATCTTCTAAACCGAAGAACAGTTTCTGGGAGGGGCACTGAAACAGCACTTCCTGTGGTTTCCCGCTGGGTTTCAATTATGGAAGAAAGAGCATACTTTGTGGTGGCTACTGTCTTCTGCACCACCCGGGTAATTAGAGTGATGCATAGGGGTTTACTCGGAGAGGCTGTCATTAAAAGTTTTATTTGGATGCATGCTTGTAATTTCATCCACAGTAGGAGTGAAGCGAGTGAAAGGCAGCCCACTGGACCCCTTTCCACAGAGGCAGTACATGCACTGGTGTGATGTGTCCTCTTCTACGTGTCAGCAGCACGTTGGACACCAGATATATCACATTTTCCCACCAACACTCAGATACACAAATGATGCTTCATTAAGTCACTGCAAGGTAGCTGCACAACAGCATCACAAAAATTTTCCAGTCTGTATAAAAATTGGTTCAAAATAAAAGCCTTGTTGCTACAGGAAACGGGGTGCCAAGATGGCAAAATACAATCATGCCTGCTGCGCCTACCAGTCTTGTACTGAAGCTTCTCACACACAAGGTTCTTGATTGCACAAGTGGAGACTCAAGAAACACACTTAGATGACATTCACTAAAGTAATGACTAGAAATTTTAACATATTCAATTAAGCAGACACTCAGGTACAACTGTGGTTAATGCAGTTATAGCTTTTAAGATCTAAGGCATGTAATAAAATATTTAGGACCTGATTTAGAGTTTGGTGGACAGGGCACTCTGTCGCAAATGTGAGAGTACCCTGTCTGCTAATCTAATGGTCTGCCCACCTCGCTTAGAGTCAGGTGGACTATCAGCTTTCTGTAGGTAGTGCTGATGTTGGCTCTGTCAATGGAAAGCTTCCGCCAAAGGCCTGATGGAGTAGAGTCCATCAGCAGAATCACATTACACTGACCCCCTCCCCGCCTATTTAGGGTGGATGACGTGATGTCCTTTTTGATTAGTTTATTGCCTCCAGGAAAAAAATCTGGCAATGAGGGACTGAAAAAACAAATACTGATCGCCACACCAAGGAAAAACATTCCCTGGGAGTGGGGGGCATTAGCTAATTGTTTATAATAAAAAACTTGCACTTTGGGAGTTTGTTATTGAAAAAAAAGCATTTCTAAAGGTTGGTGAACAGCTTCAAAACTGATGGTGGACATCCACCAAATATTTTTGTACCTTGACGGGAACCACCAAGACATGGCTCCTATCAAGGTGTAAAGATCAACTCTGGGTTGGCTGTCATCCAGTCGCGGATCCTGGAGGGAGTGCTGCGGGGTGGTGGGGCGGGGTGGGGAAGGGGCAGGGTGGAGGGTAGTAAACCCCGGCATACGGCCGAACTGAGTTAAGTACATAAATAAATAAATAAAACGAATTACATTGCGCGTGCCGCATCACCATTTGGCGTTGCAGCGGAGCAATGTAATTCGTTTTATTTATTTATTTATGTACCTAACTCAGTTCGGCCGTATGCCGGAGTTTACTATGCCCCACCCTGCCCCTCCCCCGCCCCTCACCCGCCCCACCGCCCCGCAGCACTCCCTCCAGGAGCCGCGACTGCTGTCATCTCTAAATTTGGAGGTCTGTGGTCCATCTGGTGTCGGACGTAATTGTCTCTGTCACCCTGACGGACTCTACTCCGGCAGACAAACTCTAAATTAGGCCCTTAATTTGCAATTCATCACAATATTCCTAGTTTCTAAAAACTGCCAAAGCAATTCCTGTCTACTTTTCGGAAAACACAAAAGTATACAAGAGAAGGAAATACATATCTGTCCTTGGAGCAAAATTGTTAAACTCACTAACTGCTTCTCTATGCTTTCAAATCTCACACCTCGATTTACTGAATGGCCTGAAGGGCTAGCTTTCCAAAACCAGATTGCACCTCTCTGGCCAAGATCCTCCCTGCATCATTTCATTGTGTTTCTAAATCTGTTTACAAGCTATTCAGCCACGTAGGTGCCCTATAGAGTACAGAAAAACAAAATAAATGTTAGTAGCTTGCTGCATCATAGAGACACAGATTTCCGTCTACTTCTAGTAGGTCATTACGTTTTCTTTATAGACTACACTGTCATTATGAGTGTTAACTCCTTCCATTGCTTGCCTATGAAAACCTTCTAGCTGGACTGGAAAGTGTGCCTTAGCAATTTAATGAAGTGTAAGGAGATTGAATAAACATGAATCCATCCCACACTCTCTCGGTCTGGTACCAAGACCTTATTTTTCAAGTGTTTTTTTGTGCATTCTAATTTCTATTGTGTGTCAACCAGGATGGTCTACAACATGGTGTCTGTTATTTGATCGTGGGTATCACAAGGCCAGAAGCACATTGCACTCTTTGATACATCAGAAGAGATGCAGTAGATGAAATCTCTGGTGCATGAAATCAATCAATCAATCATGTCACTTATAAAGCGCACTACATACCCGCGAGGGTCTCAAGGCGCTGGGGGAAGAGGGGGGTGGTGCTGCTACTGATCGAAGAGCCAGGTCTTGAGGAGTCTTCTGAAGGCCAGTAGGTCTTGGGTCTGTCGGAGGTTGGTGGGGAGGGTGTTCCAGGTCTTGGCGGCGAGGTGGGAGAAGGATCTGCCGCCGGCGGTCGTTTTCCGGATGCGGGGGACTGTGGCGAGGGCGAGGCTGGTCGAGCGGAGCTGGCGGGTGGGGGTGTAGAAGCTGAGTCGTCTGTTGAGGTAGGCTGGTCCGGAGTTGTGGAGTGCTTTGTATGCGTGGGTGAGGAGCTTGAAGGTTATCCTCTTGTTGACAGGGAGCCAGTGCAGGTCTCTCAGGTGGGGTGTGATGTGGCTGCGTCGGGGGATGTCGAGGATAAGACGTGCAGAGGCGTTCTGGATGCGTTGCAGCCGTCTCAGGAGCTTAGCCGTCGTTCCTGCGTAGAGGGCGTTTCCGTAGTCCAGCCTGCTGGTGACGAGGGCCTGGGTGACTGTTTTTCTTGTTTCGGTGGGGATCCACTTGAAGATCCTGCGGAGCATTCGGAGGATGTTGAAACAGGATGAGGAAATGGCGTTGACCTGCTTAGTCATGGAGAGGGTGGGGTCGAGGATGACCCCTAGGTTGCGTACATGGTCGGTGGGTGGCGGGGCTGTTCCCAGTGATGTTGGCCACCAGGAGTCGTCCCAGGCTGAAGGGTTGGAACCAAGGATGAGGACCTCCGTCTTGTCCGAGTTCAGCTTCAGGCGGCTGGTCCTCATCCATTCGGCGACGGCCTTCATTCCTTCGTGGAGGTGGGCTTTGGCGGTGTGAGGGTCTTTGGTGAGGGAGAGGATCAGCTGGGTGTCGTCGGCGTAGGAGATGATGTTGAGGTTGTGCTGTCGGGCGACGTGGGCGAGGGGTGCCATGTAGATGTTGAACAGCGTTGGGCTGAGGGAGGAGCCTTGGGGTACGCCGCAGATGATCTTGGTGGCCTTGGATCGGAAGGGGCGAGGCGGACGCTTTGTGTTCTGCCGGAAAGGAAGGATGTGGTCCAGTCCAGGGCCTTCTCTTGGATCCCGGCGTCGTGAAGGCGTGTTCGTAGTGTGTGGTGGCAGACCGTGTCGAAGGCGGCTGATAGGTCCAGGAGGATGAGGGCTGCTGTTTCTCCGTTGTCTAGCAGGGTCCTGATGTCATCGGTGGCGGCGATGAGGGCGGTTTCGGTGCTGTGGTTGCTGCGGAAGCCGGACTGGGAAGGGTCCAGGATGTTGTTCTCCTCGAGGTAGCGGGTCAGTTGTTTGTTGACGATTTTCTCGGTGACCTTCGCGGGGAACGGGAGCAGAGAGATGGGTCGGAAGTTCTTGAGGTCCTTGGGGTCTGCCTTGGGTTTCTTGAGTAAGGCGGTGATCTCGGCGTGCTTCCAGCTTTCCGGGAAGGTTGCTGTCTCGAAGGAGATGTTGATTATTTTCCGGAGATGGGGCGCGATGGCTGTACTGGCTTTGTTGAAGATGTGGTGAGGGCACGGGTCTAGCGGTGAACCGGAGTGGATGGTGTTCATGATCTCGCTGGTGTCCTCGTCGTTGATGTTGGTCCAGGAGAGCAGGCGGTTGGTGGTTGTGGGGGCAGTGGTCTCGGTGGTTGCCGGGGCGGTCGTGGTGTTGAAGCTGTCGTGGATGTCGGCGATTTTGCGGTGGAAGAAGGTGGCCAGTGAGTCGCACAGGTCTCGCGACGGCTGGATGTCGTTGGTGTTGGAGCTGGGGTTGGAGAGTTCCTTCACGATGTTGAAGAGCTCTTTGCTGTTGTGTGCGTTGTTGTCTAGGCGGTCTTTGAGTGAGGCCCTTTTGGCGGATCTGATGAGGTGATGGTGACTGCGGGTGGCGCTCTTGTGGGCGGCGTAGCTGTCCGCTGTCCGTTCGTGGAGCCAGATCTTCTCCAGTTTTCGGCATGTTCGTTTGGAGGCCTGGAGGTCTTCGGTGAACCAGGTGGCTTTCTTGCTGGTGTGGCTGTTGGGCGGATTCTTGAGCGGGGCGAGGGTGTTGGCGCAGTCGTCGATCCACTGTCTGAGGTTGCGGGCGGCGGTGTCGGGGTCGGAGGGTTCGGCGGGTGGGCTCAGGGCGAGGGTTGTGGTTAGCTGGTCTTCCGTGACTCTGCTCCAGCAGCGGCGAGGCATTTGTTCGGTGCGGTGGTGCGTGGTGGGCTTCCTGTAGGTGAAGTGGATGCAGTGGTGGTCAGTCCAGTGGGGTTCGGAGGTGTGGTTGAAGGAGACGTGTGGGCTTGCGGAAAAGATGGAGTCTAGCGTGTGGCCGGCGGCGTGGGTGGGTGTAGTCACGAGCTGTCTGAGTCCGAGGGTGGTGAGGTTGTCGATCAGGGTGGTGGAGTTGGTGTCCTTGTTGTTCTCGAGGTGGAAGTTCAGGTCCCCGAGGAGGATGTAGTCCGTGGAGGCGATGGCGTGTGTGCTGACGAAGTCAGCGATGGAATCGCTGAACTGTGGTCGGGGTCCGGGGGTCTGTAGATGAGGGTTCCTCTGAGGGTGGTGTTGGGATCGGTGTGGATCTGGAAGTGCATGTGTTCGGCGGTGCTGAGGGTGTCGTCGGTGTTGGTTGAGACTCTGAGGGTGTTCCTGTGGACGATGGCGATGCCTCCTCCGACTCCTTTGGTGCGGTCCCTGCGGGTGATCTTGTATCCGTCCGGGATGGCAATGGCGATGTCGGGGGCTGAAGCGGGATTCAGCCAGGTCTCCGTCAGGAATGCGACGTCTGGGGAGGTTGAGTCGAGAAGGTCCCAGAGTTCGATGGCGTGTTTGCGGGCGGAGCGGGTGTTGAGGAGGATGCATCTGAGGTAGTTGGGTTCTTTCCTGGGCGGTGGTTTGGCGGGGCGGGTGCTGGCGAAGCTGCAGTTCCGGCAGGTGAAGGGCCCTTGGGTGCGCTTCGGGGTGGCCTGGTAGCAGGCGTGATCTTTTCCGGGGTTGAGTGCGTGGAGGGTGCTGGCGTCGTATCGGCGTCTGTTGATGTGGCGGGGGATGCCCGGACCAGGGGGTCTGGCGCTGGGCGCGGTCACGGCGCGGACGGGCGCAGACGGGCGCAGACGGGCTTGCCTTAGGTCGCCTTCGGCGCGCCAGCGGCGCGGCCGCGCAGCGGCCGCCATAAATGGGGAGGAGCAGGGAATGGGGCAGCGAATGGGCAGTGAGGGGGCGGGGCCGCAGGGGCGCAGCGGCGGGAAACAGGCACAGAAGGGAAAACGAGCACAATCAGGGCATCAAGGGGGCACAGAAAGGAAAGAAAAGAAGAAAAAAACGAGCACAATCAGGGGCAGCAAGGGGGCACAGAAAGGAAAAAACGAGCACAATCAGGGCATCAAGGGGGCACAGAAAGGAAAGAAAAGAAGAAAAAAACGAGCACAATCAGGGGCAGCAAGGGGGCACAGAAAGGAAAAACGAGGCACAATCAGGGGCAGCAAGGGGGCACAGAAAGGAAAAACGAGCACAATCAGGGGCAGCAAGGGGGGCACAGAAAGGAAAAACGAGCACAATCAGGGGCAGCAAGGGGGCACAGAAAGGAAAAACGAGCACAATCAGGGGCAGCAAGGGGGGCACAGAAAGGAAAAAACGAGCACAATCAGGGGCAGCAAGGGGGGGCACAGAAAGAAAAAACGAGCACAATCAGGGGCAATCAATCAATCATGTCACTTATAAAGCGCACTACATACCCGCGAGGGTCTCAAGGCGCTGGGGGAAGAGGGGGGTGGTGCTGCTACTGATCGAAGAGCCAGGTCTTGAGGAGTCTTCTGAAGGCCAGTAGGTCTTGGGTCTGTCGGAGGTTGGTGGGGAGGGTGTTCCAGGTCTTGGCGGCGAGGTGGGAGAAGGATCTGCCGCCGGCGGTCGTTTTCCGGATGCGGGGGACTGTGGCGAGGGCGAGGCTGGTCGAGCGGAGCTGGCGGGTGGGGGTGTAGAAGCTGAGTCGTCTGTTGAGGTAGGCTGGTCCGGAGTTGTGGAGTGCTTTGTGTGCGTGGGTGAGGAGCTTGAAGGTTATCCTCTTGTTGACAGGGAGCCAGTGCAGGTCTCTCAGGTGGGGTGTGATGTGGCTGCGTCGGGGGATGTCGAGGATAAGACGTGCAGAGGCGTTCTGGATGCGTTGCATCAGTGATGTATTTACTTAATCTTGAAAATGGTTCAGTTGAAACCGATTCCTCAACCAATGTATAAGCAGAAGATAATTTCCTTGTTAAATGCTTCAGATATAGAAAAGAGTTCTTGGTTAACCAAGACTGGCATTAGCAAAATGAACAATAAGAAACTTAAGCTCCCCAGGACCAATAATACCAGTTCTGAAAGAAAACACACAGGTCATACACAGTGGGCCACCTTGAGGCTCCCAGTTGCTTTGGGAATGGGTTCTCCCAAGGGAAAGAGCGCTCATGTACCTCAAAAAATAGGGCTATGACAGCCTCATTTGTTTCAGGGACACAATTACACAGAAGGATATCTTTTTCTTCATTTTTCGAATAAGGCAAAATGGAGAAAAGATAGTAAAGATCCACAGAAATTTAAAGGTTACAGACTCGTGCAAGTAATCTATGTTGAATGTGTAAAATATGTTTGACCATGGACGACGAGTCACCAAAATGGCAGTACTAGCGAAAATGGCATCATGCTGCCATTTGAAGCTATGATGAGATCACAGGAAGTGGCATGGACTTTTGAGAGGTTCTTCAGTACTGCCCCATCTTTTGCAGATTACTAAACAGTCCTTTGGAGGAATTTGGTAGGGACTCTGTGACAGGACAGATTTGGTCTATGACCAATCTCTCGCTCTGCATCTGACCCTAATAAGTAGTTCTTGTGTTTTTGAGTAAATACTGCTCAATAAACATAAATACAATACAATGGGAAAGAATACCTCATTAAATGTTAGCTTGGGCAGGACTCTCCATGACTTTATTGGAATTTGGTGCATCAATGTACTAGGGTTGCATTTAAAAAAACAATAGACTGTGTATGCATGACTGTATGAGAATAAAGTGCACTAATTTCCCTGAGAATTTCTAAAACCAGGAGTAGCACCTCCCACCTCTGGGGAATGCTAATTGATTACACACCTTCCTCTAGACAATGTCATAGAGGGCAAAAGAGCTATAGAGTCCAAAGAATTAAAAGGCTCGTTCTCGTTGTCCCAAAGACCGGTTCCATTCCAGGGACATCTTGAGGTGGACTACTCCTTTAGCATGATGAAGCATTTACAGTCACTTTTTGTGCAATATCTGTTCTGTGACCCACCCAGGAATTAACATTTTAAGCCATCAATCTTGGAACAGGCACAGGCTCTTTATAGTTTTAATAACTGTTAGAAATGGGGTCTCTAGTTGGCAGTATTTTGCACCCTGTCCAAGTAGAAACCCTCACTCTAGTCAGGGTAAGGGAGTCTCACAGCTAAGATAACCCTGCTCACCCCAATGGTAGCTTGGCATGAGCAGCCAGGCTTATCTCAGAGGCAATGTGTAAAGCATTTGTACATACACACACAGTAACATAGTGAAGCAGTCAGGCTTATCTCAGAGGTAATGTGTAAAGCATTTGTGCATACACACACAGTACCACAGTGACAAAATGACAAACTGAGTCCAAACCAGTTTAGAAAAATAGCCAATATTTATCTGAGAAAAACAAGATCAAAACGACAAAAAAATCCAACACACATAAGTCAAGATATCACTTTTCAAAGGTTAAATATGTTCAATCCATAGAAATCTATTGATGCATTTCTTTTAGCACGAAGTACCTTGGATGCGTCAAAATTCAAACACGAAACAGGCGCAGGGGAGGTGAGGCGCCAGAAAAGCAAAACGATGTAGTGGTTCCTTACTCCCAGGGGAGGTGATGCATCGGTTCTTTACTGCGAGGGGAGGTGATGCATCGATCTCCAGACACGCAGCCTCGGTTCCTTACTGCTGGGCAGCGTCAATGAAGAGACGGCGTCGAGGGACGATGCGTCGAAAATTCAGACGCGCTGCAGTGATACAGCAGCAGTAAAACAGGCGCTGCGTCAATTTCGCAGCCGTGAACCAGTTGACGTGTCGATTCGTTAGCAGTGAAGAAGGGAGCAAGACCTCTGGCCCCCATGGTCAGGGAAACTGCTCTCCCATCGCGCAGCTCCGTTGTTGCGCCGCTGCCCTCAGCACCTCTCTGCTTGCAGGTAGGTGTTCGAGGCCCACCTCTACCCGCAGCCTCCTGCCTGTGCCTCATCCCTGGTGGTCCAGTGGGAGAGCCTTGCTCTTCTGCTGGTCTGCTCTGCCTGCTTCCATTGTTTTTCTGTTGCCTTTCTGTTTTTCTGCCTATCTGTGCCTTTCTGCTTCTGGCTATTTGTGCCCTGTTTGTCTGTCTGTGGCCTTTTTCTGTCTATCTGTTGGCTCTTTGTATGGTTGTGCCTTTTCTCGTTGTGCCTTTTTTCTGTTGTTGCCTTGTGTTGTGTTTTTTCCATTTTTTGTTTTGCCTTTTGCTCCCTTTTCCTGCCGCTGCTGCCCCTGCAGCTCCTCCCCCACCGGTTTCCGCTCCCGCCTCTGAGCTGCGCTCCCTCCCCCTGACTCCTACCTAATGGGGGCCGCTGCGAGGCCGCGACTCTGGCGCACCAAAGGCGTGCCAAAGGCAAGCCCGTCTGCGCCCGTCCATGACCCGACCGCGATCAGCGCCAGGGACCCTGGTCCTCCGACCACCCACCACTACGACTCAGCTGCCCTCCACGCACTCAACCTCGGAACAAACAACAACTGCCAGCTGTTGACGCCGAACACCACCCATGGCCAGTTCTCCTGCCGACACTGCCGCTGCACCTTCACCCACCTCCGGACCCCCACGGCTACCGCCCACCCACCGGAAACCATCCGACACAGACCCCTGAGCTGCATACTCCTCAATGTACGCTCCCTGCACAGACACCCAGTAGAATTCTAGGACCTATTCGACACCCTGTCGCCCGACGTCGCCTTCCTCACAGAAACCTGAACCAACGCCAGCTCCGCCCCAAGATCGCAACCACCATCCCAGACGGATACAAGATCCAGAGGAAGGACCGCCTCAACCACCCTGGAGGAGGACTCATCATCGTACACAAAAGCTCCCTCCGAATCACCACAGCCAGCACGAACGACTCCTCGTCCCCCATGGAACACCTCCACTTCCAGATCCAGACCAACCACAGAACGACCCTACGTGGCACCCTCGCCTACAGACCCCCAGACCACGCACATGTTCACCTCAACCATCACAGACCTCGTCGCACCCCACGCCATAGCCTCCACGGACTACGTACTGCTCGGAGACCTGAATTTCCACCTCGACAACCTCAGGGACCCCAAATCCACCACCCTCTTGGACAACCTCGCCAACATCGGACAGAAACAGCTCGTCACCACCCCCACCCACAAGGCAGGACACACCCTCCACCCCATCTTCGCAGGAGGAAACAACATCCGCTTCAGCCACACCACGCAACCCCTCCGGACGGACCACCACTGCGTACACTTCTCCTCCTTCTCGAAACCCACTCCACACAAGCCTACACCATGCCCACGCGCAGGAACTGGAGCAAGGTCACCAAAGAGCACCTCAACTCCTCCCTCAACCGCGCTCCTCCACCCATCATGACCGACACTAACTCGGCAGTCAACAAACTCCACAGATGGATCACCAAATGCACTAACACACTCGCCCCCCTCCGGAACTCCGACAGACAACGCCCCACGAAAGCCACCTGGTTCACCACGACCTCTGAGAATCCAGACACACGTGTCGACGTCTCAAGAAAGCACGGAAAAACAGCAAAACCCCGGAAGCACGCAGCACCTACAAAACTACCATGACAGAATACCCCCAATGCATCAGATCCACAATGAGGAACTTCATCCAGGACAGAATCCTTTCCAACTCCTGCAACTATAAGGATCTCTTCAGCATCATACAAGAATTCACCAAACCCCCCAGCAAAACCTCAGACGCCCCCCCTCCCAGGACCTCTGCAACAAACTTAGCTCCTACTTCCATCACAAGATCAAGTCCCTCTACGACAACTTAAACTAACAGAAACAAGGCACAGACACTACACCTATCACCAGCAACGCCAGCCAGCCTACCATCACCACCTGGACCCCTGTCACCACAGAAGACACTGCCAAGACCACGAAGAGCATACACTCAGGAGCCCCCACTGACCCCTGCCCGCCGCACATCTTCCACAGAGCCGCCGCCATAGCACCCGAACTACAACGCACCATCAACGCCACTTTCGAAACCGGCATGTTCCCCGACGACTGGAAATGCACAGAAGTCAAGCCCCTCCTCAAGAAGCCCTTCGCAGACCCCACGGACCTCAAGAACTACAGACCCATCTCTCTCCTCTCCTTCGCAGCCAAAGTCACTGAGAAGATAGTCAACATCCAGCTAACGAACTTCATAGAATCCAACTCAATCTCTGATTCTTCCCATCTGGATTCAGCAACAACCACAGCACCGAGACCGCCCTCCTAGCTGCCACAGACGACATCCGCACTCTCCTCAACCAAGGCCACACGGCGGCCCTCATCCTACTAGACCTCTCTGCAGCCTTTGATACCGTCTCCCACCGCACACTCACCGCCAGACTCCACGATGCCGGCATACAGGGAACTGCCCTAGGCTGGATCTGCTCCTTCCTCACTGGCCGAACCCAAATTTCAGACTTCTGCCCTTCCTTTCAGAACCCACAGAGATCAGCTGCGGAGTACCCCAAGGATCATCACTCAGCCCCACGCTCTTCAACATCTACATGGCCCCCCTCGCTACCATCGTCAGAAAGCATGGACTCAGCATAGTATCCTACGCCGACAACACCCAACTCATCCTCTCCCTCACCAAGGAACCTGACGTCACCAGACACAGCTTCCAGGAAGGAATGAAAGATGTCACATCCTGATGAGCAGCAGCTGCCTGAAGCTCAACTCGGAGAAAACAGAAATCCTCGTCCTTGGATCTATCCCCTCCACATGGGACAACACCTGGTGACCTACCGCCCTCAGCAATCCTCCCACACCCACGGACCACGCCCGCAACCTCTGCATCATACTCAACTCCTCCCTCACCATGACCCGACAGATCAACGCTGTTTCCTCCACGTGCTTCAGTACCCTCCGCATCCTCCTCAAGACCTTCAAATGGATCCCCCGGAATCCAGAAAGGCCGTCACCCATGCACACAAAACCAGAAGACTGGACTACGGAAACGCTCTCTACGCCAGGATCAACAAATCTCTACTCCGCAAACTCCAAACCATCCAAAACACCACTGCCAGACTCGTCCTCGGCATCAACAATCACCCATATCACCCAGCACCCAGCACCTGCGAGACCTCCATTGGCTCCCCATCGAAAAGAGAGTGACCTTCAAGCTGCTCACTCATGCCTACAAATCCCTCCCCAACACTGGACCCCAATACCTCAACAAAATAGTCTCCTTCTATGCACCCAAAAGAAGCCTCTGCTCCGCCGACCTTGCCCTGGCTAAAACTCCTCGCATCCGTTGAGCCAGGACGAGAGGAAGAGCCTACTCCTACATCACGGCCAAGACCTGGAACAAACTCCCCCTCAGCATCAGACGATCCCTCACTCTGCAAGCATTCAGGAAGAGCCTCAAGACCTGACTCTTTGGATGAGACGGAGCTGCACGAAACCCCCCCCCCCCCAGTGCCCCTTGAGACCCTCACTGGTGAATAGCACGCTTCACAAATCCCTGATTGATTGATTGATTGCGTTGGAGTTGGAGCGAGTGCCATGGACGCCGGTTACACGATGCTCAGGACTTGGGCTGTGGAAATTTTCTCAGCCGCAAAGCAGGTGATGCATCCATTCTTTAGCCACAAAGTGGTGCTGCGTCGAGAAAACGGGCGCTGAGAGTCGATGCGTGGGCTTTCTCTTCAGATCGCCAGATTCTATTTCCAAGGGCCTAGAAACTGGATTTGGCACCACTTGGCAAGTCAGGGCTCTCAGCAGAAGAGCCTAGGCACTGGCAGGTGAACTCTTTGATGGCCCTGAGACTGCTTAACAGCAGGCAAGCACACACAAGCCATTGGAAGCAGGATACAGAAAGCAAAGTCTAATACCTTCACTCCCAGGACAGAAGCAGCAGGCCAGCACAACAAACCAACAGGCAGAGTGATACTCCCTCCTACAACATCCAGCTCTTCTTCCTGGTATAATGTCCTCAGGCCAGAAGTGTTCTGATTTTGGGGTGTCAGAGGTCCAATACTTATACCCCTTTCTGCCTTTGATGTAGACAAATTTCAAAGGAAAGTCTTTGTAGTGCACAAGACCCTGTGTTTCCCTGACCTGTCAACAGACACACTACAGGGGGGTGGAGACAGCTTTGTGTGAGGATAGGCTCTTCCCTATTTAGGTGTCAGTGACAACTCCTCCTACCACTCTAACTCAGGAAGGCCCATCAGCCTGGTGATGGACCATCAGGATATGCAAGGCACACCTCACCTCCCTTTGTGTGACTGTCTAGATTGAATGCACAAGAGCCCAACTGCCATCCTCACCCAGACATGGATTCTACAGACAGGCAGAGGCAAAGAATGGTCAAGCAAGAAAATGCCCACTTTCTAAAAGTGGCATTTTCAAACACGCAATTTAAAAACCAACTTCACCTAAAAGATGTACTTTTAAATTGTGAGTTCAGAGACCCCAAACTTCAAATCTCTATCAGTTCCTAATGGGAAATTACACTTAAAAGATATTTCAAAGCTATCTCCAAGTTACCCTAAGGGAGAGATAGTCCTTGCAATAGTAAAAAACGAAATTAGCAGTATTTCACTATTAGGACATGTAAAACACACCAGCACATGTCCTACCTTTTAAATACACTGCACCTTGCCCATGGCACTGTCTTGGGCCTACCTTAAGGGTACCTTACATGAAGTAAAAGGGAAGGCTTGGGCCTGTTAAGTGGGTGCACTTGTCAGGTCGAAACGGCTGTTTAAAACTGCACAAACAGACACTGCAGTGGCAAGTCTGAGACATGTTTGCAAGGATACTCATGAGGGTGGCACAATCAGTGCTGCAGGCCCACCAGTAGCATTTGATTTACAGACCCTGAGCACACCTGGTGCACTTTACTAGGGACTTACTAGTAAATCAAATATGCCAATCATGAATAAACCAATCACCAATACAGTTTACACAGGGAGCATGTAGTGATCAAGTCCACTCAGTTCAGGTGATTCAAAGAGGTTTATTACAAGATGGTACAAGATCACAGGGAGACCATAAGTAGACCAGATCAAGACTAGAACAAGACCATGACAAGACCCCACCAGGAGCAGCCAGCAGGCAGCTCAGCCCAGTCAACTGTGACTCATTTGACTGACAACATTCCAAACCATGTCATCACTGTAGGATTCTACAGGCAGGGCATGCATAACCATGAAGTCAGGATATAACATATCCCCCTTTCTCCCAAATGAACAAAAGAACAACAATGAGAGAAAAAGAGAGAAGAAAACAGAAAGAGAAAACAAAGAGGAAACAGAACCGCAAAACAATCTAAAGAAGAGCAACATCAAGAAACAGAGAAGAAAGGAAAACAAACATAGAAACCATCCTCCTTCTTACACAACAGAAAAGAAGAAAAAAAAACAACAACGTCAGAGGAAAGGATAAAAGAAAGCACAAAAGACTGCTGCCCCAAAGCACACCCACTGGCCAGAACAGGAATGAATGGAGGCTGAAAAAGGAAAACTAACAGAACACAGGGCTATAGGCTGCGACGAACGCAGAGGAAGGAAACACGACAGAAAAGCAGAGGAAAGCCCAGAATCCAAAAGAGACACAAGAAGAAAAACTCAGATGGAAAACAGAAAAGAAGAAAGAAACAAGGAAGATGAAGAAAAAAAAGGGTGATTCTTCATCTAAACACCATTATCATTACCAATGACAAAAATGTAATGCAAAGATAACAGTTCAAATATAGCAATAAAAAAAATACAATATAAACGGAACATACTTAGCAATAAAAGCATGAAATGCACTCAAATAGGGTAAAAACATAAGCTAAATATGTAAACTCGAATGCATGGGTGAGAACCCATGACTAATCTCTTGGGATAGAGATGCGTTGTGCACAAAACTGGTAATGCTCCCCATACACATCTCAGTGTAAGGACCAACTTTGTGTGGAAAAACCATACCGTGCACTGTAGTAATGTAACTGTGTTAATACAGCACATATGAGTAGGTACTCATGACAAATTCCCCCCCAAAAAAACAACAACAAAAAAACAGTGTATGGGTGGGAACCCATATACTTAATGCAAAGGGGCTACACCCTTGCATAGCTCCCAGGAGGGAGGTAGAACAGAGTTGTGCACACCCTATGTAGGGTAAACAAATAAGACGAGAGATGTCCGTGTATGGACAAATAGTGTGAATATACCACGCTGTGCACTAAAGCAACATAAATGTTAGCTTTTCGGGTAGGAACCCGTGACTAAAATGTGGGTAGGAACCCAAACACATGGGTAGGGACCCATGACTAATCTCTTGAAAAAGAGATGCTGTAAAAAATGGAAATAAGAGTGTGTGCAAGGAAACAGCACCCTTAGGACCAACAACCAAAGGGTCAAGCAATGCACTCTGTGTGAATGGGACTCGTACCCATCCGCACGCCCATTCCCAATGGAAGGGAGTAGAGCTTAAATGCCACCTACTAGGAGACTAAGGCGTCCCTAATGAAAGAGAACAAAAGATGTGGCATCACCGCACAATAACATATTCACAAAGTAAGCAATACATTTCCAAGAATAAATTTAAACTTTAAACTAGACTACACGCCGGTGAGCTGATTTCTCACCCGAGTTGTGCTAGAGAAGAAACGCACTTGCGTAAGGAAGAAGATCAAGAGAATGCGTAAATGTAAAGACACAAATTGCGGAAAACATGCCACTATACATGAGTATACATGCTTCAAGAATGTGCTACACAAGTAGAGACATTTACACGTATTGCCAAGACTGTGACATGTTACCTAATAATTTCACTGTGGAAAAAAAACAGAGCCGTAGTTTTCCGGCTTACAAATAATGCTTCAGCAAAAAGCCCACCAAAGTAAACATTCGTAGCCGACATGGTGATCTCAGTGGACGACTGTCCTTCAGTCGTACTAAAGTGTTCGAAATGGTCGCAAATTGTAGCTGAACTGCAGATGAATTTCACAGATAATGTCACCAGAATATGAAAGGCCAAAGTGCAACTCACCACTGGAACTTTAGATGGCGTTCAGAACTCTTTATGCATAGAATTTGGAGACACCGGTGATTGCAGAATGACCCTTGCCAGTAGCAGAGAAAACTTAAAACAAAGATAAATAGAACCTGCAGCTGAAGGACGATTATCGAGGCACTAATCCAATGTCCCTGGAATAAAAGATAGAAACACTTCGAAGGAGGAACGCTGATGCAAACGGAGGCACAACAGGGAGACCCTGTGGAAACTACTTCAGCCTCACTGTAACTTTATAGAGGCACACACAAACTTGGTTGTCAGAAAACGTGGTAGGCAAGAAGATGTCAGGATCTCAAAATGGCGGCACGTTTTTTTGCGATGGGCCGGGTGGCTCAAGGCGCATTGAAGCAGCTGTGCGTCTGGGAGCAGCGATCTTCATCGCAGTCGGAGAAATGTGCAGGAAACCATGGAGAACGCACTGCAGCACGGCGCGAGCATGCATGTCTGGTGAGTAGCATGAGAAGGCCTCACAGAAGGCAACTTGAAGGCATGGTGAGATAGGTAAGGCTGCGGACGTGAGTGTAAGCGCGCGCTCGGGAGCCTCGAGGGCAGTTTGAATGGCAGCGGTTAAACTGTGCCTTCAAGTTGCCTTCTGTGACGCCTTCTCATGCTACTCACCAGACATGCATGCTCGCGCCGTGCTGCAGTGCGTTCTCCATGGTTTCCTGCACGTTTCTCCGACTGCGATGAAGATCGCTGCTCCCAGACGCACAGCTGCTTCAATGCACCTTGAGCCACCCGGCCCATCGCAAAAAACGTGCCGCCATTTTGAGATCCTGACATCTTCTTGCCAACCACGTTTTCTGCCAACCAAGTTTGTGTGTGCCTCTATAAAGTTACCGTGAGGCTGAAGTAGTTTCCACAGGGTCTCCCTGTTGTGCCTCCGTTTGCATCAGCGTTCCTCCTTCGACGTGTTTCTATCTTTTATTCATGGGACATCGGATTAGTGCCTCGATAATCGTCCTTCAGCTGCAGGTTCTGTTTATCTTTGTTTTAAGTTTTCTCTGCTACTGGCAAGGGTCATTCTGCAATCACCGGTGTCTCCAAATTCTATGCATAAAGAGTTCTGAACGCCATCTAAAGTTCCAGTGGTGAGTTGCACTTTGGCCTTTCATATTCTGGTGACATTATCTGTGAAATTCATCTGCAGTTCAGCTACAATTTGTGACCATTTCGAACACTTTAGTACGACTGAAGGACAGTCGTCCACTGACATCACCATGTCGGCTACGAATGTTTACTTTGGTGGGCTTTTTGCTGAAGCATTATTTGTAAGCCGGAAAACTACGGCTCTGTTTTTTTTTTCCACAGTGAGATTATTAGGTAACATGTCACAGTCTTGGCAATACGTGTAAATGTCTCTACTTGTGTAGCACATTCTTGAAGCATGTATACTCATGTATAGTGGCATGTTTTCCCGCAATTTGTGTCTTTACAGTTACGCATTCTCTTGATCTTCTTCCCTTACGCAAGGGCGTTTCTTCTCTAGCACAACTCGGTTGAGAAATCGCTCACCGGCGTGTAGTCTAGTTTAAAGTTTAAATTTATTCTTGGAAATGTATTGCTTACTTTGTGAATATGTTATTGTGCAGTGATGCCACATCTTTTGTTCTTTTTCATTAGGGACGCCTTAGTCTCCTAGTAGGTGGCATTTAAGCTCTATTCCCTTCCATTGGGAATGGGCGTGCGGATGGGTACGAGTCCCATTCACACAGGGTGCATTGCTTGACCCTTTGGTTGTTGGTCCTAAGGGTGCTGTTTCCTTGCACACAGTCTTATTTCCATTTTTTACAGCATCTCTTTTTCAAGAGATTAGTCATGGGTCCCTACCCATGTGTTCGGGTTCCTACCCACATTTTAGTCACGGGTTCCTACCCGAAAAGCTAACATTTATGTTGCTTTAGTGCACAGTGTGGTATATTCACACTATTTGTCCATACACAGACATCTCTCGTCTTATTTGTTTACCCTACATAGGGTGTGCACAACTCTGTTCTACCTCCCTCCTGGGAGCTATGCAAGGGTGTAGCCCCTTTGCATTAAGTATATGGGTTCCCACCCATACACTGTTTTTTTTTTTTTTTACTAGGAGACTAAGGCGTCCCAAATGAAAGAGAACAAAAGATGTGGCATCACCGCACAATAACATATTCACAAAGTAAGCAATACATTTCCAAGAATAAATTTAAACTTTAAACTAGACTACACGCGTGAGCGATTTCTCACCCGAGTTGTGCTAGAGAAGAAACGCACTTGCGTAAGGGAAGAAGATCAAGAGAATGCGTAACTGTAAAGACACAAATTGCGGGAAAACATGCCACTATACATGAGTATACATGCTTCAAGAATGTGCTACACAAGTAGAGACATTTACACGTATTGCCAAGACTGTGACATGTTACCTAATAATCTCACTGTGGAAAAAAAAAACAGAGCCGTAGTTTTCCGGCTTACAAATAATGCTTCAGCAAAAAGCCCACCAAAGTAAACATTCGTAGCCGACATGGTGATCTCAGTGGACGACTGTCCTTCAGTCGTACTAAAGTGTTCGAAATGGTCGCAAATTGTAGCTGAACTGCAGATGAATTTCACAGATAATGTCACCAGAATATGAAAGGCCAAAGTGCAACTCACCACTGGAACTTTAGATGGCGTTCAGAACTCTTTATGCATAGAATTTGGAGACACCGGTGATTGCAGAATGACCCTTGCCAGAAGCAGAGAAAACTTAAAACAAAGATAAACAGAACCTGCAGCTGAAGGACGATTATCGAGGCACTAATCCGATGTCCCTGGAATAAAAGATAGAAACACGTCGAAGGAGGAACGCTGATGCAAACGGAGGCACAACAGGGAGACCCTGTGGAAACTACTTCAGCCTCACGGTAACTTTATAGAGGCACACACAAACTTAGTTGGCAAAAAACGTGGTTGGCAAGAAGATGTCAGGATCTCAAAATGGCGGCACGTTTTTTGCGATGGGCCGGGTGGCTCAAGGCGCATTGAAGCAGCTGTGCGTCTGGGAGCAGCGATCTTCATCGCAGTCGGAGAAACGTGCAGGAAACCATGGAGAATGCACTGCAGCACGGCGCGAGCATGCATGTCTGGTGAGTAGCATGAGAAGGCGTCACAGAAGGCAACTTGAAGGCATGGTGAGATAGGTAAGGCTGCGCACGTGAGTGTAAGCGCGCGCTCGGGAGCCTCGAGGGCAGTTTGAATGGCAGCGGTTAAACTGTCATGGGGAGGTAACTGCTTGAGCATTAAAATAAGCAAAAAAAAAGTATCACACTCACCGGAAATCACACGGCCACAGTCCCCGCTTTCCCAAGTGTGTGCATCGGCGGTCCAGAGGTGCCGCCCCGCACATGACAAGATGCTCGGCTAGTTAGTTAAAGTGCCCCCAATCACCGCACAACATCCAGTGTTTGCTCACGCAAATATGGGCATATGCTAACGAATGAAGCCGCTTGCACAGCTGAGAAGTAGGTTTGAATACAGGTTCGCTTGCAAGGTACAAATACCTTGAATAAGTCAGTCACTTGAAAGCGCAGTAGAACAGACATCCAGATAGTAGAGACTTTCTTGGCTGGCGCACACATGAAATAGCACACTTCTTCACCAGACAGTGTAGACCTCAGAGAATGGCAGGCTTACCCTCACCGAAGGCACAGCGGAAGGCGCAGACATTTGCAGGCTTACCCTCACCGAAGGCACAGCACAAAACGCGTAGAGATAGAGGGGAGTAGACACCCAAAATTAAATGGGCAGCTGCAAAAGTAGTACTTCCCCAGACGAACAGGAACAACTGGCACACTGCTGTGGGCGACCGATGGGAGGTCACTGGTGGGGTCAGGATGGCAGTTGACTAGCTTCACTTGAGTTGCAGTAGGTCCTGTGTTTTTAAAGTTGCTTGAGGTACTGAAGAAGTGGTAGTAGCAGGTTCTTTAGAAGATCGTCGCCAAAATTCTGTAGTGATCAAGTCCACTCAGTTCAGGTGATTCAAAGAGGTTTATTACAAGATGGTACAAGTTCACAGGGAGACCATAAGTAGACCAGATCAAGACTAGAACAAGACCATGACAAGACCCCACCAGGAGCAGCCAGCAGGCAGCTCAGCCCAGTCAACTGTGACTCATTTGACTGACAACATTCCAAACCATGTCATCACTGTAGGATTCTACAGGCAGGGCATGCATAACCATGAAGTCAGGATATAACAGAGCACTTGCACTTTAGAACTGGTCAGCAATGTTAAAGTGCCTAGAGTCCTAAAACCAGCAAAAACAAAATGCAGCACAGTCAAAAAACAGGAGGTCAGAAGCAAAAAGACTGGGGAAATCATGCTAAAGTTGCCAGGTCTGACAACATCAAACAAGCCCATCATCATTTTAGTATATCTTTGATCCTTGAGAACTGGATTGAGTATTTCACTACCAATTCCAATGCAATCATTAATCTATGAGGAGCTACCTCGGCAGCAATACAGGTGGCTCCTTTTTCAGTAAGGAAGACGCCCCTCCATCAGAGAGCTATAGTGATGGTTTAGAGTGTGTTCCTGCCAGTAGGGAAGATAAACTTAAAGAGATAGACTGTAGCATATAGGTGTAGAATTAAACACATATGTGTATCTTTTGGACCACAACTACTTAAACAGAAGACCAGCAAGAGAACCCGTAAACCTGAAGAATGCATTCCAGCAGAGGCGGTGCGTCCATTGGGGCGTTGGGGCGTAGCCCCCCCGCCCGCAGCTCCCTCGGCGTCTTTGAGCTTAAGTAAACTGAATCAGTTTACTTAAGTTCAAAGACGCCGAGGGAGAACTGACAATCATGTCAGTCAGCATGACGTCAGACCGCCCACCCCCTTCAGAGTCTGAAGGGGGTGGGCGGTCCGGCGTCATGTTGACTGACATGATTGTCAGATGGACCAGGGGCAACAGGCAGCAGCACAAGTGCGCATGAGTGGGGAAGGGCAGCGAATTTTCGCGCCGTGCCCAGTCATGCGCACTTGTGTTTGCACTGGCTTGCGCATGCCCATTAGGAGAGCGAGGGTTGAGCAAAGGCTCAAACCTCGGTCTCCTAATGGGCAGGCAGGCGAGTACTAACCATGCCCTAAGCCAATCCTGGCGCTGCTGGCAGCGCCAGGATTGGCTGAGAGGGGCTGTAGGCGCCAACGGACCCGAGGCAGCGCGGACGGCAGACCTGCTGCTCAGGTAGGATTAAGGATTTCTTTTATTTATTTTAAAATTTAACTCCCCCACCCCCGCGAAACACCCCCCCCGTGAGCCGCAACTGCATCCCAGGACCAGTCCTGGACCCCCTCCTGCTGGTAGTGGCTGTGGCTCTGCTCCCCTCGGTCCCTGCTTCTCTTGTCCCAGTTTCTGTCCTGGCTCCCCTCCTTCCTTTCTGTACGCCCTTGCTTTCGGCTCCAGTCCTCCCTGTACCTGTCCCGGCTCTCCAACTCACTGTCCAAGCCCCTGTCCGCCTGGTGCCGGTCCCGCGAGGCCTCCTTCACGTCTCGGGACATCTCCTCCCGGCCCGGGCCGGTCCTGCTCGTGTCTCCTCTCTGGGGGGCGCTGCTCATGTCCATGGGGCGGTCGGGTTGCTCCTGTCCCCATTTCCCAGCCGTTCGTCTCTCCTGTTTAGGTCTCTGTGGTCCTCATTACATTTGGGGGTATAGTGTTCCCCTTCACTGGGGACGTGGCCTGGGTCGTGCCTGTACCGGTGATCCACAATAGACATCCTTGGGTCACCTGGAATGAAACGACCAGAGCTGAGTTTGCATCGGGAGTGAACCCCTAGGAAACAGCATACCTCCAATGGCCATCAACTCTTAGCCGTCCCTTTCCCTGTCCCTTCGCGTCCAGCTCTCTCTTTTCTCGAACTATTTCATTACTTCTCCTTAAACGTCCAGCTGTTGCCTTTACCACCAGCGTTTCCAATTACCACCCCCTGGGCTTGGGGGCCTAGTGCATTAATAAGTTATTGACACTTGTCACTCAATGCTGCTTCATGTTTGAATTGTTGCCTTCGGTATGCAATGTAGTTTTCTGAAACCCGCATGAGTATTACATATAGAGGGCACATATAGAGGGCAATGGACGATTAAATACATGTACAAGGTCATATTTCTCCTGGAGCACGTTCAACGGTGGTAGAGTTGGTACCATTCAGTTCGCTTGCAATATAATGGTAAGTGCTTTGTTGGGGACTCCGGTGTGCTTGAGTGCTAATTAAACCATTTTGACTAAGTTGTGTGTATGACATCCTCCCATATCTCTGACCATATTTTTGACGCTCACTACTTTCTCATGTTACTGTATGAGATGATTTGAATGAATAGGACAGCAGGCACAACACCTTTAGCACAAAATGCCTGAGCTGGCGCTACGATGGATTATAAAAGCGTGGTGCCCACGCAGGTGAACAGAAAGCATTTATCCTAAATATTATTATTTGTACTGGCCTTCAATTTTCAAGAAAGCACGCAAAAACTCGGAAACGAGTTTCTTGCGTTAACACATCGAAAACAGTTTTTAGCGTGGTGCTTATAGAAACTCATACAAAAGCTGTATTTTTCTGCAATATATATGAGTAGTATGCGCCTATATGCTTCGAATCATACGAGGAGGGAAAAGTTCCTCACAATAATTGTGACAGAGGAATAGCGAATGGTTTGTCAGAAATTTAGGTAAAGTTGCATCCCCCCGCATCATGGGTTGGGTGGGTCGCTGCCACTCACAAAGGAGCTTTAATTTGACAAAAAGTGTGCCCTTTGAATGAGTCTTGGAATATTTATTGGAACGCCGCTGTTGACAGGCACACATATACATCCTGCGGCTCTTCGCAGCTCTGTGTACCTGTAGGGCTCTATGCACACGGGTCCCAAAGAGGCACGCTATTAGCACTGCCAGAACCTTTTCGGTTCCCTAAATCAGGCAACCAGATAGTCTTACCACTTTGCTGCATTTTTACAGTGTCAATAAATTACTGTGACACGTTACGTAATCTCCAGCGGTGATCATTGGCAGTTAGAGGTAGCCAGAAAAAGCCATAATGCAAACAAAGGCAAAACCCTTTTACCACACGCTTTCCTTATGTTTAATTAACGTTTTTATATTCTAGAATTGGCTGAACGTAATGTTTGTATTACCACTGCACGTCTGTGCCTCGGTATTTACAGGAATGCATCTAGTTAGGCCATAAGGGCCTCATTACGGGAGGTGTTGCACACTGCCAACATAGGGTGAGGTGTGCATGCGGCACTCACATGAACACGGCACACATAAGGTGCTATGTGCATGCGGCATTGCTGCACTTTTCACCACACCCATCTCCCTTGAAGGCTGCGATTTGTTGCAACTGCACACACGCGATTTAATTCCACAGTGAATGCAGTCCGCACAGAGCTGCTGAATTAATTCACGCAAACACATTTTAATGCGTAAGAGGCAGAGCGAGCAAAGTATCAGACCTGGCATAATACATCTGAGCCCCACACCATCATGGGCATTGTCTCTTGGTTGTCACCTCACTCAAGAGACTGGTGTCATTTTGGTATCACTCTACCTAATATGGCCACTACCCACACACCCTTCCTTTCCCGCAAACATGTGTCTGTGGACACTGTCTGCACCTAACATGGCAGGTTCTAGGATGTGTTACGCATTTCCTTCGACAGTGCTAGCGATGTACATGAGTAGGCAGCACGGTTTCTATTGTAACCTCGAAGGAGACTGCCCATCCCTAGACCTTACCACTGCTGCTCCTACTACCAACAAGACTGTGCGCAGTTGCACATTTAAGGTATGGGGCAGTGGGAGTGTGGACTTCTGCTTTTGCCTCACCTACTTGGAGCCACCACGTGCGTGTTTTGCCGAAAACACACCTCATGCATCTACACATCAAGTAATAGTCACTTTCGTACCCCCACCGCCCTCCCCCCAGCATCTCACCCAACAGCATTAGGTTGTTTACACCTGCGTGCGTGTGCCTGGCCTTGTTGTTTGCAGATCTGTTTACTTTAAAACCAAGACATCTGTTGCATGGAAATGTGATGCCACAGTCTACAGGAGATGTGATCTGGTGCGATTCAATAATGCTACACACAGCTCGTTTTGTGATATATGATCCACAAGCCAGGTCGAGTGACTTGTAAATACACTGTGGGTGTTGTGCGTTTGGCTTTTGCATGGTTTAGCTGGGTTTCGTTGGCACTACGTTGTTTTATCCAACAGGGGTTTTAAAGAAGTGCATTGAATAGCTGAGTAGCAGGTTTCGTTGTGCGCAGTAACGTGAAACAACATAGTTTTCGTCTCTATGATTTTAGTGAAATGTTGTCATTTTTCAGCAGCATATCCTGTCTGAAGGACTGAGGGCTTTGACAGCTGCCCCTGGCCACGATCAGCTAACAGTAGATTGATGACAGAGTGGGTGGTCCAGCTCGTGTTAGCTTTGCATGTCCAAAGTCATCCTTAAGGTGCATTGTTTTGAGTAGTCGGTCAGATTTACTCGGTGAGAGAAGAACGCAAATTGAGGAATAAATGAGCACATTAAGTGCAAAGGTTAAATGTCAGGTTATCACCACAGTACCATATATGTCCCTTGATAACCTGGCACAGTACTTCGCACAGCCCATGTTACAAGTTACAACTGCATTTCAAGGACTGTATCTGGGCCGGTACTCACAAAGGCCAGTTTGTGAAATTTTATGGTAAGGGCATCGATTTGACCTCTGTCTTCTGGCTCTGGTTATTCCACCTCCGTCCTCCAGTTCTGGTTATTTATCATCTGTCCTCCGGTTCTTGTTATTTAACCTCCGTCCCCTGGCTCTGGTTATTTAATCACTGCCCTGTGGTTTTTTAACCTCCGTCCCCTGGCTGTGGTCATTTAACCTCTGTCCCCTGGCTCTTGATATTTACCCTCTGTCCTCTGGCTCTGGTTATTTAACCATTGTCCTCTGGTTATTTAACCTCTTTCCTCTGGCTCTGATTATTTAACCTCCGTTCTCTGGTTATTTAACCCTTTTTTCTCTGGCTGTGGTCATTTAACCTCTTTCCTCTGACTATCTCTCAAATTTGCTTGAAAATGCACCATTTGCCCGCTCTTTTTTCAAAATTTTCTCAGGGGGAGAACCCCCCCGAACCCCCTGTAGGTGGTTCTGGCTCGCTCGCTACGCTCGCTCGTCGCAGTGCAGTACGACCATTGTTTTACGGCCCACCACTTTCAAATGTCACCAGCCACCACTGCATTCCAGGAACGATTCCATACACCTGTAATGCATAAAACAACCCGAACCACAGAGGTAAAATAAAAATTATTAATGTTCTCACCTTTTCCTCTATCCATTGAGTAGAATAAATAGGAAGAAAGAAATTGATCAGGATCACGTAGTCGCCAACTTTGTATTGCTCCTTAGTCAAGAATTAATACTTCACCAGGCCTTTGGGAAGAAAAAAGAGAACCACTCTCCTCAAAGAGAAATTAAATCCTGAACTGGGACAATCAGCTTCTTACTCGAAACGCCCCCACACCAGCGGGTCCTGGAGGGAAGAACCTTCTGTGCGGCCTGGTTTTGGACTGTGCAGCCCAGCGATGGGATGGGAGATGACAAGATCTTTTCTCAGATTGAGAGAATCAGGAAAAACTCAACACCAGAGCAGCAACTCAACTGTGACTTAAGGAGGGAGAAATATTAATAATTCCAGCATCAATTAAAGGGCATTTCCGGAGGCAGGTCCGGCAAGAAATATTGGACAAAGCAGCAAAAAAAAGTGTCCCACATTCGCAAATAAAATTTTTTCACAACACCATATTTCTGTATTATTGTGGAGGACCATTTTGGATACACATAGTTCACAATACATGCTATTTAGTACGCTGTGGGCCACTAACATTGGTCTCAACTGGATGGCTGTTCTGATTGGTACCAACAGGAGGGCCATTATGACTATCAGTAGGTTTGTCTGAGTCACCTCTTTGCTTAATCTGTGCTGTTCCTCCATTCCTCCGATCCCAACTCTGTAATAATACAGATCTGCGCCATATCAGCACTTTAAGCCCCAGGGCTGCACATTTTTCACATTCGATGTTAGCATATAATTGCACCATGACACGAATACAGTGAATCCAAATACCAGCACCAAATTTCTGGAATACTATTTATGATAATAACAGTCCTAGCCAGCACAAAAATGTAAAGCACACCTGCTCCAATGCCAAAATATAATCTCCACGTTGCAGCACATTGCTACAGACTGTATATATTTGCCCTGTTTCCGTTGTGCAGCAGAAATGCACATTGTCACTCTATTTCCACAATGCTGCAGTAATGCACATAATTTCCCAGCTCCAAAAATTCTGCAATAATGCTCGTTACAGTTTCTACAATACTGCAATAGGGCCAGGCGCGCAACGGCCATAGGGCTCAAAGGGCATCAGCCAACCCCTCCCCCCCCGTTGTGTTTGTCAGCCCGGGCTGAAACAGCTTCCCAGGCTGGCGACCATCTTATTGCAGCCGCACCCGAGTACTTCACAGGTCTTTAAATGACCATTTACTTGTTAACAAGTCTTTGTTGTGTTTTCACCCCTTCTTAGAGCCCCTGCATTCCCACTCTGGCTATTGCTGGAAGAAATAGCCCCCCCCCGAAATTTTTAATAGCCCCCCCAACCCCGAAATTTGGCTCTAGTTGCGCCTCTGAATAGGGCGCATATGTGTTAGGTTTGCACCGCCACAATTATTGCGCGGTATTTTTAACTTTTGGCACCTTGTTCTCTGCCTGATTACACTGATTGCTCTGATTGGTCCATGGGGAACTAATTAGCGACGAGCCAGGAGGAGCTTGCCAGAGCTCCCCGGACATTTAATGGACACAGCGGGGCGGACATGCCAACCTCCACTGTAACGCCACGTCACTGCCATTACTTACTGCCCGTTTTTCTGTTGTTAATCCTTGCACTTTATTGAATCTATTTGCTGGACATTTTTAATGAACATTGTTCTTTTAACTTTTGCGTGTACCATATTTTTAACATTTGGTACCTTGTTCTCTGTCTGATTACTGTGATTGGTCCACGGGGAACCAATCAGCGACGAACCGGTAGGAGCCTGTCAGAGCGCCCTGAATATTTAATGAAGACAGCAGCCCAGATGCGCAGCGGACGTGCGCCACTGGTGCAGCAAATGTGCGCTAGAGGCAAGCCCATCTGCGTCTGGACGGCGCCAGGGGCCAGGCACCCTGCCCCTCATGACTCTCATAGGCTAGTCTATTCCTCCCCTCGACTCCATGCTCTTAGGGCTTCTCCACTACCATGCGGTGAGCACTTGTGTACACCTAAGCAATAATCCTTTAGCTGCAGGTCCTGCAGTTTCAAACTTAATCCCTCTGGGCCTAATAATAGCCTACTCTCCTCTACCTTCTCTAAGCCCACCGAGTTCAGGTTTTACAGCATCACCCATCGTTCCCTGGTTCGTCACCACACGGACGCTTTAGCGCTTCCCCTGGCTATTACTTGAAGAACTTTAATAGGTCCAGGGGAAGTGAAGGCGGCATTGCCGTCATTTACAAAGATACGCTGGCTTGCAGCCTGACTCAATGTTCTATCTCTGATTGGGAATTCACCTTTTTAAAGATTTCTCTGTATAATAACTTTACTTTTTCAGGGCCTTTCATCTACCATCCCCTGGACCCCACCACAGCATTCATGGAGGCACTGGCTGTTTTCATAGCACCTCTGGTTAGCAAGCTAGCTAATTTTAACAATATTGGCAATCTTAATTTGCATCTTGATGCCACGCTTGATTGCGATATCACCAATTTTATAGACAATATTGCCGCTACGCAGCTTTAATTAGTTAAGAGCACCACGCGTTCTGCTGGCCATTTTTATACTCTGACTTTTCAAACCTTAGCTCCCTACAGGCTGCCCCCTCTTCCCATGACGTTGACCGACCATTTTATGATCTCTCTGTCCATCTGCTTACCCCACCCAGTGGCTTCTTCAGTTTCAGATTTGACCAGCCAACGCCCTTGGCACAAGCTCGACCTTCAAAAATGTGGGCACTTTACTCAGGCAAGCTGCCCGCACCTGGCCTCTAACATTCGAGGAAGCTAACAGCCCTTGCAATCCTGACTTACCTCCACCCTAGATGTCTTAATTTGTGTTAGACAGGTCCCAGTAAAGAAGAAGCTCATCGCTCCCTGGTTTAATAGGATCCTTGTCATAACCACAAACATTATATGACTCTTGAACGCTCCTGGAGAAAACCTTACAATCCCCTACTTGAAGCTCATTACAGAGCTGCAATTAAATCTTACCACAAACTTATCATAAAAACCAGGGCCAAATACATCGCAAATAAAATTAGTAGTAGCAACAATCTGGCCAATGAAATTTTTAACCTAGGGAACAACCTCATAAAACCAGTGCTTTCTGCCAATTCAATTGAACCCTCCAGTGTACCCTGTGAGAAATTAGCAGAGTATTTCATTTGGTAAGATTGATTATATCTACTCTCATTTTCCTTTGGTGGCTCCTGATGTTAGATCAGATCCCATGGTGCATCCTGCAGTCGCTACTCTCCCTGTGCTCATCTTCCTTTTTATCCCTTTGCAGCCAAGTGAAATCTGGTTCACCTGAAGACCCCATTAATCCTGATCTTTTAATTAAGCTTCAGAAGTTCCTTCTCTCACCGTGCCCAGCCTTTGGCAGCATGCTAAAGTTATCCCCCTTTTGAAGAAACCATCTCTGGATGCCTATAAGCCAGAAAGTTTCACCCCATTTCCCTCCTACCTTTCCTTGCCAAAGTTATGGAGAGACATGTCAAAGGCATCCTGACTATGTTTTTAAAAGATACCCATATCCTCGACACCTCCCAAATTTCTTCTGGACTGCCAATAGTACAGAATCTGTCCACCGTACGGTTACAGAGAAACTCTCCAGCGCCTTGGATGAGGGCAGATCCTCAGCCCTGATCCCGCTTGATTTGAGCACCATATTGGACACAGTGTCTCACAAAATCCTACTCCAGCATCTACAAAACATAGGAGGGTCCGCTCTGACATGATTCTCCTCCTTTCTATCAGAGCACTCATTCCAGGTCATTTCTCCACCTCATGGCTCCCAACCGCGTGCCCTACATTAAGGCATACCCCAGGGCTCTTTATTGAGCCCTACTCTATATAAAATATATGTTCAACCATTGGCACAGGACATTAAATCCGCGGGGCTTACGCTGGTGTCGTATGCTGATGATACCCAGCTCATTCTCTCACTTTCTGGAAACACCACTCAAGACATGGTCAATTTAAAAAAAGGAATGCTTGCAGTTGCTGAGTGGAGAAAATAACAATTGTCTTCACCTGAATGTGAATAAAACAAAAATTCTCCTGATAGGCTAACATGTTCATTCTTGGGGCGATCACTGGTGGCCTTCCTCCCTTGGGCCTCCGTCTAACCCCAAGTCCTCCATTAAAAGCATAGGAGTTTGATTGTATAACACCCTGACTTTTGAGGCCCAAGCTAAAACTGTAGTTGAAACTTGCTTTGGGTTCTTGAGAAGCCTCAAGAGCATATTGGGCCTTTTTGATTTCTCCACTCGACAAACCGTAATTCAGGCAGTAATTTTGTCCCGTTTAGATTATTGAAATGTTTTGTATCTGGGAGCCAACAAATTAGTCACAGAAGACTTCAGTTAGCCCAAAACACTGCAACCAAGCTGCTATTCTCACTGTCCAAAATGTTCTTCTGCTTCCGGTCTGCTTTGCACGCTGCACTGGTTCCCTGTGGATAAACGCATCCACTTCAAGACCATTTGCATTGCTCATAAGGCTGTGCACTCCAAGGACGCCATCAGGGCCGGACTGGGAATGCAAACCAGCCCTGGCAATTAAGTCCGACCGGCCCTGGGGGGGGGGAGGAGGTAGTAGGTTTGTGCTTATGGGAAACACTGCTGTGCGCTTTTGTTACAAGGGGCCGATATTGCAGCACTGCTGCAAAGCTGGCCCCCGGTAACTAAAATGGCCCCCACCGGTCCAAAACCGGCCCCTACCCTTCCGGCCCACCGGGAAAACGCTCATGGCCCGCTACAGCAAGTTCGGCCCTGGCCCCCATCCTGTTCAATCTCATATCTTCTTACCGGCCCTCTCGAACTCTACCTCTACGCACTGCTGACCTCAACTTAGCTAGCTATTGTCCCTCGAGTCAGGAGAGCAAGAGAGGGTGGGCGGACCTTTAATGCCCTGGCCACTTCTCTCTGGAATTCTCTCCCCCTCTCTCTTGGGAAAATCCAGAATCACCTTCTCTTCAGAAAATCTCTTAAATCCTGGCTCTTTTGCACTCAGTCCTCATCTCTCATTATTCTTGGTAGGCAGCCGCAGCTCGTCCTTCTTCGGGGTCTAGCACTGGGC